>JALPQI010003361.1:0-75285 GCA_025490895.1 Thaumatotibia leucotreta
AGCCGATCAGAGATGGCGCTATGAGCGATTTACACGTCAAATCTATTTTTAGAACAAATATTTACAATTTTTATTCGCTTATAATTTAGCCAAAACGAAGAGAAAGTGGTTGAATTTAGTGTTAAAAGATGCCTAATTTAGTCTAGATTAGAATTTTAAGGATTTACTTTAGAATAATGCTAAAACTTTGCTGTACTGAGCCGTGACCTAATTATAAAATTTTGGGATTGATCCTCCTGTAAAACCGAATGTGACGTGTTAGCTGGGTTTTAGCCGGTAAGAGTCCGGCACTGCCTGAGCCCTCCATTCTCAGGGTCCATGAGGATTTTCCCTGGTTAACACACCACATTCGAGATAAAATTTTGAAAAACAATAGCAAGGACTCATGTCTTTGGCCCTTCTGGCGACAATTTACAAAAAAAAAAAAAAAATAACAAATACATAACTTTTCACTACCTATATTATTAAAAAAGTATTATTCTCTGTATTATAGCTGAACTGAGTTGGTTCACCCTTTCGAATTTGTAGGCAAAAGCATACGAGCCAAATGATGCAAAGGCATCAAAGCATCTAATATTCAGTCATCAAAAATAAGGTCCTACCACACGAGGCCGTACAAGGAACGATGTAAATTGAAAATCTCTCTATTTGAAGATCAAACGGCACTTGCCCTTTTGAAATCTACAACACGATAGAGTTTCAACCTTATTCAGATGAATTTAAGATTGGGAATATGCAGTGTTCAGTAAATTCTTATACAGTATAATGGTATCGAAGGCATTCCCGCGAAGCTGTATGGCGGGGGCTTAACTCGACCGATTTGGAGAAGATCGTTAACGGTGACATTTTAGATTTTATCTTATTTATTTAACAAGATGCCATCTTAAATCTTTAAGACGAAAAAAGAAACGCTTTACGAAATTCTACGTCTAATGCATTTATCGTACTTACTTACACATCAATGGTTTTAGCTGCGTATGGGTCTTAGAGGAAATGTACCACCGACCTGTTTTATCCGTATATCAACTTATAGGAAATTTGAGGAAACGCTACCTAAAAATTACGTCACATCATCTTTTTAATGGATTGATCTTTCGAATTTACCAGAATATACTGCATGTGTAGATCCTTGATAGCCTTTTTAGTTCCATTGCATAGTACCTTTTACCAGTATCTGCAGATGCACATGTATAATAATGCATAATTATACTATAATTACTACGATCAGTAACCTAACCATGAGCTGCCACGTCCTGACGTAACTATTGGTGGGAGTGAGCCGTGTGCTTTTTATATGAAATTGGTTTATATTTGGATATCGGGAACAATGAGAACATAAACACTTTATCTTGAGGTACATCAACTAACTAGTTTTCCCTGTGAAATCACACATAGTTACGTGATTAACTAGGTCCTATAATATTATGCATACTTACGCATTCTGAACCCATACAGAAAAACCGCAATTAAAATGTAAATTTACGTCTGCGGTGTTTTAACCCATATGTACTTGAGTACCACAAAGTGTTATAAGAATGTGAAGAAAATCTGCATCGATTTTAATATACTACATGTATGTGTAAATCCAGATTTACACCTGCAAGTTATTACTGTAAGAAAGGAAAGCATATAATATTTGCCACTCCCTCTTTCCCATAGTTGCCTCTCAAAACTTGCTGCAATAACTTACAAGTGTAAATTCAGAAATATAAAAACACCACCACTATTTAGAATATATTTAAGTAAATAAATGATCCATTTGATTAGTTATATAGTAGTTCAAAAACTACAGAAATTACATGCCTTACTATAAAATATTTTTATTCATATTTTCAACACAACTTTGTGTTGAAAATATGAAACACTGTGAATTAGCCTCAGTTGCGTAGCACGATACATCCTACATATTATTATATTACATAATATGTATTTATCTATTCCTTGCCTTATATATCTGGTGGTTAAACAACAAATCAATAAGCCAAAATATTAACTAATTTCAAGTGAATTATTTATCTGCTGTAATACGAAACTAAACTTAATTTTGCGTTTGTAAAAGCGTTTGAATAATAAAACGATATCACTGCTATTGACACACGGTTAAACCATGTCCCGCGATCAATGTTCGCTAAAACAACATATCTGACAGCTTATTTACCAATCAACATCCACTGAAGCTTGATTGAATGAACGTAAAACAAATATACGCTACTCTCTACCCATGAAACGTATCAAACTCTGGATGTTTCTAAGTGCATTAATCCATTGCTCCTGTTCAAAGAAGAGATTGTCTCACAGTATTGACAGAAGCAGCATAGGAAACGTTGTACTGAGGAAAATATTTAGCTTGAAATAGTTTAGGTTGTTTAATATTGTAGTGATGTTTTTCCATAGTGCCGCCATTTCAGAAAGCTATTAAAGTTGCATAACTGTGCCCCGTTTGCATTGGCTAGTAATTTAAAGTTCTGAAACTGAAAATAGAGTCAGAATGTCGTTGCGTCGCGTTGATCGAATCGCACGGTAGTTGTTAGATTTTTTTTAGTCGGTGGTTGGCAGGGAGTGAGATAAAAAAATAAAGATTGGACATGGGGAATTGCGAATTCGAGGTTGATAAATGGTACTTTTTCATCTTGTTCGATGTATTTATATGTTGCGCGACATCTTTTTGACGTGCTGTCAGTGGCACGGGCAACTTACAATCAAGGTTTTAGTCCCTTTATTTAGGTATTACGCAATATAATGTTGCTTTTAAAATGTAGGTATATCTAAAAGAGACACAAAATATTACAGTTCTATTCTGTAGGCGTTTAACGAACTATTACACAAACACTAAATGCTATGATTTTAAAGTTTAGCAAACTTCTGTAAAAATATAACTACCATCAAAATAGTTCATGTACGTATGTAGTATAATATGTGACATATGGTAGAAATAAGTAACAATAACGGATGGAACCTGTAGATTAGAAGATCCCAAGGTGGCACTAAAGTAAAGATTCAAATCATCCATATGCTCAGTACCAAGTTTTAATCTCAGGCGCGTCGAGGGGCAATAAATCCACAGAGCGAATCCCGCCTGGCGGTTATTAGCATAAATTTACAGCGAGTGATCCATCTGTGCGGTGTACGCTGTGCACTCTGGTTTAAGGATTAAGTAATTTCTTAATAAGATTCATGATTTGTCATATTTTACATCTCCGTGTCAGCATTGTCAGATCATGTTAAGAATATGGTAGAAACATTTGCAGAAAAGCTAGAAAGTAATTTACGAACTAATTGACGAGCGATGTGTTCAAATCAAGTTCAACACTATTTCGTATTGAATACGATGGATTTACTATCAATACTCATACTCTCACTCGTACTCATTTATTCATAATATTTCAATATTACATGTCAACATTTTATCAATCTAAGAATACAATTCATGATATCAATTCAGTTTTTATAAATAAATGTACATGGTGATAATTACATTATCATAAGTCATATTTGATAGCCTTCGTAGCTTAGGTAGGTACTCGGTTTTGATCCTTGTAGCTGGAGGTTCCGGGTAAAATATCAAGCGAGGGCATTAACTTCTGTGTTTGTCATAAATATTTGTGCCTTAGCTGTAGTTATTTTCTAATTTTCTATGTATTTAAGTAGTGATATGCTTCTGTATAAATAATTATATATATCGTCGCATAATACCCACAAATTTCAATACAAGTCAGAGTATTATAAGACTAGGTAGATAGGTAGGGATTGTTTTTATGTTTGTAAAGTGGTGATGACATAACCACACCCAGCTTTCAGAAAGATATTCTAAGCATGATACTCTATCGTAAGTAACAAAATGATAGAATAGATTGTTATAAAACTGTAATTAGCGACAGGATTACATAAGCTCCTTGTGTTAATTTGTAGCTAAATTCTATTTGAAGAAAACTTGTAATTTCACAGAGAAAAATGTCCTTAATATTTTCCCCTTTTACCCCGAGCCTTATTAAGAAACAGCTGTTCTAACAAACAGATTAAATTAAAAGAAAATAAAGAAAGAAAAGAAAAAACCTCTCGTGTTTAAAGACGGGTGAAGTGAGGTTTGGACAAAGCATGGCACTAATGAGGGTAAACGAATAAGGTTGGTGCTTTTAATTTTCTAGCTCAGCCGGCTTTGAAGATTAAAGCATTGTGGAGAGATCATGATTTAACAAGATGAAGAAAACGCTGAGCTATTTCATTATTAGATTATGTATAATGCTGAGAGAAAAATGGGATGATGTAATTAGCAGGTAAGTAGGGAAAAGAGCCGTATCCGAGGACGGTTTTAACTTTGGGCACACGCTCTCTGTATTTTGAAATATAAACAGTCATTTCTATTAGGAACACGTTACTGGCACTTACTCTATATTATAGGTATGAAAGTGTGAAAAAAACTTGAATCATGAGGGTCCGGAAGAAAAAAGAAATAAAATTTAATTTGATTCGTAATTTGTCGAACACTTTAGTCAAGTAGGCAATGATAAACCTAAGGTATATTATTATGAGCATGAATATTTACGTTTATTCTTATGTTCTGAAAACTTATCACTTATGGCTCTTGAAGTATAATGTATACGAAGTTTTAGTCTTCATCCTACATAACCTATATCCCTACTTCATTTTTCTCTCTATGTTAAACATAGTCAGCAAGTTTTATTGCCCCAGTCCATGCTTCATCCAAGGGATACATTTAAACTTTATCATTTCGTTTTAATTTGTTATTTATTTCAAACATATCGTATAGGTAGGTAAAAATTGACAATTAATATGCATCGAATTCCTCTTAAAAATTCAACTGGATTAAACTTATTTCACGTGCACCGACATGCACTAATTTCAGGTGCGTTTCAGCATTTCAGCGGCATTTGTTACATTATCTTTGTACAAAACTAGCCTAATTTTCAGTTGAGAGGTGCGGTCCGGTTGCTTATGTCGGATTCGTCATTGGCACCTATGAATGATGACACGTTAAGCGCGATGCGGGAAAAGCACCCGGCCCCCTCTGAGCAACCGTGTTTTCCACCGGAGCCGAACCAAAAGAGTGCCCATTTATTGGTAACGTCAGGTGATTTAGCTAAGGCATTGAGCTCATTCCATAACGGGTCCGCATCTGGGTTGGATGGGCTGAGTCCGCAACATCTTAAGGAGCTCACCTCCTCGTCCGCAGGGGATAACGGGTTGCGCCTGTTGGAATCTTTGACTAGTTTGTGCAATTTTTTGCTAAGAGGAATGCTTAATTTGCAAGTGAGGCCTTATCTTTACGGCGCTTCTTTGTGTGCTCTTTCTAAGAAAGACGGGGGTATAAGACCGATTGCTGTAGGTAGTGTGATTCGTCGTCTTACGGCAAAGTTGGGTTGTAAAGCTGTGAGGGATGTTATGTCTGGATACTTACAGCCACACCAAATCGGTTTTGGTACGACTAGGGGTTGCGAGGCGGCAATACACGCTACCAGATCTTTTGTTTTGGACCGTTACAATACGGATAGTGTCGTTGTCAAGGTAGATTTAAGGAACGCCTTTAATTGCCTTGACAGAGGCGCTATGTTGAATGAAGTCTTGGAGCTTGTGCCTTCTCTCTACCCCTTTTTGTATCAATGTTATTGTATCCCTTCAAATCTTTATTTAAGGGAAGAATTAATACTGTCACAGGTTGGGGCACAACAAGGTGATCCTTTGGGTCCTTTGATCTTCTGTTTGGCTTTGCAAAAGACTATTGTCAACCTTAAGTCCGCACTTAATGTCTGGTATCTGGACGATGGTACAATTGGGGGTAAGCCAGACGAGGTCATGGAGGATTTAAATAAGTTGATACCAGCCTTAAAGGTATTAGGTTTAGAAGTGAACTCAACAAAGTGCGAGCTTTTTTCTTGTGGGCCCATATCGGATGCTCATTTGGGCAATTTTCAGTCTCTGTTGCCTGGGCTTAAAACGGTTGACAGAATGGGGTTATCTTTGTTAGGCGCGCCCATTTTCCCTGACGGAGTCAGCGCTGCTTTACAGGTCAAGAAAGACGCTCTAGTGGCCGTTCGAGATCGTCTGCTTAATTTGCCGTCTCATGTCGCGTTAACCCTTTTACGGAATTGCTTTGCCACACCTCGGATGACTTACATTCTCAGAACATCCCCGACGTGGCAATTTGTCAACGAAGTAAGAGCTATCGACCGCGAGCTTCGCACGGCTTTGGAGATGGTCTTGAATGTTCAGCTGAGTAACATACAGTGGGTTCAGGCTGCTCTTCCCATACGATATGGTGGTTTAGGGATACGCGCGGTGGAGGAGTTAGGACTAGTCGCGTTCCTTGCCTCAGCTCACGGGGCTGCGGATCTTGCCACTCGCATCTTCCCTGTACATGGTGGTAATCTCCCGGTCCCTTTTGTCTCTGAGGCACTAGCGAAATGGTCGGATACTATCCCCGGCGATAAGCGGCCTGACGATCCAGTTGCTCAGAAGCAGTGGGATGATTTGTGGAGCAAGCGCATCTACGACTCGCTGTTAAATGGTGCCTCGGGTGTGGACCTGGCGCGCCTTAAAGCCCTTGAACGACCAGAGTCCGGAGCGTGGTTACATGCTTTGCCTTCGCCTCAGCTTGGTACGCTCTTAGACAACGATTCTTTGAGAATTTCAGCGGCCCTCAGGTTGGGGGCAAAGGTGTGTGAGGCTCATCGTTGCCGTTGTGGAGCATTGGTGCAAGAGAGTGGGCTCCATGGCCTCAGTTGCCAGAGATGTGCTGGCCGGTTTCCGAGGCACCACTCGATCAACGAGATTCTGAGGCGGGCTTTAGTGTCGGCTAATGTGCCGTGCGTTTTGGAGCCACCGGGTTTGAGCCGCACAGACGGTAAGAGGCCAGATGGACTTACCTTAATTCCGTGGCGGAGGGGGCGCTGCCTTTTGTGGGATGCAACGTGTGTTAGCACATATGCTGCATCCCATTTGAGGCAGACCACTAGTTGTGCTGGCTCAGCAGCGGAGTCGGCTGCAAAGGCTAAGCATATGAAGTACTCCGCTTTGGAATCCGCTTATGATTTCATACCGGTGGCCATCGAGACTGCAGGTCCATGGGGTTCAGAGGCTCTCGCTTTCGTTAGGGAGATTGGGCATCGTTTGCGCGAGAGGGGCTGCGATCCTCGTTCTGGGTCGTACCTGGTTCAGCAGGTCTCCATTGCAGTTCAGCGCGGGAACGCAGCGGGGGTAATGGGGACCTTTGAGCCGGGTACGATTCAGGGGGGTTTATTTTAAGTGGTTATTAACTTTTTGACATTTATTTGACATTGTAATTTAAGGTTTTATATTGAATTGTAAATTTTATCTAGTAGGTAGTATGTAATTGGTTATTTGTTAGTTGTAAGTTAGTTTTATAAGGATTTGTGATTGTATTTGTAATTTATGTGATATTATGTGAATTGAAAATAAAGAGTATTATTTTTATTTTCAGTTTAGTCTATAAATTGGTAGGAAGACATCTGTCACTGGCACTACGCTGAAGAGTGAACTATGAAAAATTATTGCATTTTAAGTCGTTTTGGTGCTACCTTTTAGTGCAACACAAACTTTAAAATAGACCACACAGTTTTCTTTCTTAATAATATATGTGCAGTTAATGTTTATTTTTGTGGAATTTTCTTAAGGCAAGCCAATTTTAGTATAAGTGTGGCCAAGGATTTACAGTCGACACTTGTATCTTTACGCACATGCTTTATAAGGTGCACGTAGGTCGTAGAGTCACGACCCTACCAACTATCAAATCGATTAGAGATAGTAAAGTTATAATAGACCTCCAGCTCCGACCCGAGCGACTGTAACCTGATAAAAGGCAATCTCGCCCCGATTCTCGTCACGTGCACTACTGAATTAGGGCATGTGGACTTCCTAAAGCTAGAATAGAATTTCTGTGGACCTAGGTAATAAAATTTGTTTGCCCAATTTTAAGTTTAATAATTTATTTTACCATATGTAATGTGGATTACATAACATATGGTAAAATAAATTATTAAACTTAAATCAGCGTTTACAGACTATCATATTGTGTTATTCTAACATTTTCGTATGCGGTAAAGGAATATTCTCTATTGTTTATCTCTTGGTTCCTGTAATCCACTCTTTCGCCCAAAGGTCAAAATAATAACCAATAAACTATAACCATTTTTCAAATTTAATTATTACTCAGGTTTCAATTTTAATAATGCACACCTGATCTAAGCTTGGCAAAGTGGAAAGAGAAGAGGAGGAAGGCAGACCTCACCATGGAATAATAATTTCCAAATGGGAATAACAATTGCCAAGGAGAGAGAGACTCCTGATCTAAGCTTTAAATTATCAGTATTATCACTCATATTGTAACGATTAGACGGGACTTAATCACGTAAACTTACGTTACCCGTGGTCGTATCTTTTTGTTTGTCGTTAAAATATAAATGTACATTTGTACACTTGCCTACATAAACACGCATCTACATAACGCATGGATAATAGTGGTATTTTGCTACATTTATAGCAACCTTGTTCACGGCATGTATGTACAGTTAGCCTATTGGAACCCTCAGGGACCATGTTGAAGTAACTTCAAAAAGCGTAAATTTTGACATGATAAATAGCTATCTGGGTGCTTAGACAAGTTGCCGATCGCTAACGCTTAATCGTCAATACTAAGTCTATACTAAGCGCTAGCGATTGGCAACTTGGCTAAGCATCCTGATCCTTTCGCTTATCAAACCAGTCAGTGGTGGTGGTATTAAATTCATTGCTGTCCGTATAAAATTATTGAATTGCTGCTGTTGTATTAAATATAAAAAAAAATTAACAATTCTTCGCGCTGTAGAGGTTAAAACTGATTTGAAATTACATAGAACTATCAGTTTATAGTACCAAAATTACATCAAACTATTAGTTTATAATACCTATAGAACTACCTAAACAGCTACGTTTGGTTAAAGTTTGAGGTAATAATTAAATAAGTATTCGCTACTTAGATTCATGGTTTATTCATGGTAAAGACATAATGGTAAGACATTATAATGTAGATATAATTTCGAAAATAAAATTTTAAGAAAAGTTTCGGGTTTACCATACTAATCATTATGACAACTTTTTTTTTTATTTTTTATACCACGTCGGTGGCAAACAAGCATACGGCCCGCCTGATGGAAAGCAGTCACCGTAGCCTATGGGCGCCTGCAACCTCAGGGTGTCACATGCGCGTTGCCGACCCAATAAAAATAACGTTGGCACAACAAAGTGGCTCCACTCCACCTAATCGTAAGTGAAAAGTAGAGCCCAAATCGCGGCGGCAACGAACAGGAGACAATCAGTAACCTGTTAGTTGCCACCGCCTTGCTGGCCCGTTAGATGCTGGTAAATACACCGGCTGACCCCGAAACACGGCAAACACGAAGGTAAGTCATTTCACGGGCGTTTACACCGAATGTACGGTGGTAGCCAACCAGGCGGGTACTAGTAAAAATACCCTACCACCGGCTGAGAAGCTGGATACTCAGTATTTCCCTTAGTCGACTCCTACGACACCCACGGGAAGAGAGGGGCGGTGATTTTTGTATTCTTACTCCGTCACCGCACGGATGACTTAATCTCGGTTAGGCATTTCTCCGACCATTTCCACCGCCGTGACTTAATTCGGTGGCAGCCTTATCACACGAATCCTGTGAGGATTCTGACGCTTTATGCCAGGAACGCAGAATGTCCGATTCGCAGAATGCCAGATTCGCAAAAAGTCAGATTCTCAGAATGTCAGATTCGCAGAATGCCAGATTCGCAAAATGTCAGTTTCTCATAAGGTCAGATTCGCAGGCTGCCAGATTCGCTTAACGGCAGGTGGTTACTGTGGGAACTAGGCAGCGAAATATTATTAATACACGGTGGATTTTCCGTTTGGTCCGGTCAGGGCAGCTATTAGATCCGGTGCTGCTACGCAAAAATGGTCTTAAAAGAACTGTCCTAACTTTTTAATTGATTACGATTGGCATTCACAGATTTTAGAAAAAACATACATATTGCGAGAAAAAGGTCACTATTTTAATTTTTTTTTTGGTGCAAATTGATTTTATTTCTATTCCAGAGTAGAAATGGAAACCTTTGACTGGAGACCTTTTTTTAGTAACCTGTTTTTTTTCCAAAATCTGTATACGGAAATCGTAAGACCCAAACGTAAAATCCACCCTGCATATTTAATGGCAGAATAATGGCGTGTAAACACTTAAAGATTGCACTCTGTATAAATAATTGCACTTATTTTAAAATAACAACGAAGCGTATCGACTTTTAGTTAAGTGCAACCTACTTACATTCATACATAGTACTTACATACTGGCCACTTTATTACGTCTAAGTTCTTAAAATCTAATAATGTGGATTATCTATTTTTGAATTTGACGATTATCATAATTCCAGAAATACCACGTGCACCCGTATTCGTCTGTTTGAAATTTTAAAATTGTCGCCATTTAATTATCTTTGGCACAAAAAAAATTGCACGGTAATTTATCGATGAAATTGATTGTAGTTTAAGCCCTTAAAAGCTCCGACATCGCTGACCAAACACCCTGTATATCAGATTTTTTCAGCTTTTAGAAGATAAGTTGAAAATACAAATTGCAACATTTCAATGCGATTATGAGCTGGCGGTGATGAATGCTGTAAATATGGTATTTCCTAACGTGAAGTTATGTTGCACTTAACTAAAAGTCGATACGCTTCGTTGTCATCTTAAAATAAGTGCAATTATATACAGAGTCCAATCTTTAAGTGTTTACACGCCATTATTCTGCCATTAAATATGCAGGGTGGATTTTACGTTTGGGTCTTACGATTTCCGTATACAGATTTTGGAAAAAAAAAACACAGGTTACTAAAAAAAGGTCTCCAGTCAAAGGTTTCCATTTCTATTCTTGAATAGAAATAAAATCAATTTGCACCAAAAAAAAATTAAAATAGTGACCTTTTTCTCGCATCATGTACGTTTTTTCTAAAATCTGTGAATGCCAATCGTAATCAATTAAAAAGTTAGGACAGTTCTTTTAAGACCATTTTTGCGTAGCAGCACCGGATCTAATAGCTGCCCTGACCGGACCAAACGGAAAATCCACCGTGTATTAATAATATTTCGCTGCCTAGTTCCCACAGTAACCACCTGCCGTTAAGCGAATCTGGCAGCCTGCGAATCTGGTATTATGCGAATCTGACCTTATGAGAAACTGACATTTTGCGAATCTGGCATTCTGCGAATCTGACATTCTGAGAATCTGACTTTTTGCGAATCTGGCATTCTGCGAATCGGACATTCTGCGTTCCTGGCATAAAGCGTCAGAATCATAGCCACGGAAATCGAAAATAGTACATTTCTATACAAGTGCAAAAAAAAAATTTTTCGACGGGTGAAAGTCACCCGAGTTAAAAAGAAGTTTTTAGTAAAGATGGTGCCTTTTTTAGGCTCTAGTGCGAGAAGTGGGTCATTTTACGTCAGGTCCAAACTTCGGAGAGCCATCTGTACCCCTTGCTCCCCGTAGATAACCAAGTTTGATAACTGGCTATGTACAAGGAAAAAATATTCCGGTTTTATAACCGGGTTATGAAACGGGATTTTTTTTTCCTCGTAGAAAACCTTTGTTTTATTCAGTTTTCTACGAGGAATTTCTTTTCTTGTTTGATAACCCGGTCATGAAACAGGAATTACTTTTCCTGGTAGAAAACTGTTATTTTATTTGGTTTTCTATGAGGAATAAACTTTTCTTCGTAGCTAACCTAGTTATCAAACGGGAATTATATTTTCCTTATAGAAAACCGTAATTTAATATTACGGAATTTCACATTCAAGAGTGAACAAAAGGTTCACAATTAAGAAGAGAGCAGCCATAGATGTTGCGGTAAATATCCGTATACATAAAGCAATAACCCAACTTCAAGAAAACATAATTACCGTGGGGCATTGCCTTGAGAAAATTTCTCCGTTATTTTAGTTTTTTACATACTTATATACTTATTTTTTTAAGTATTAAAATTAGGGCTCCCGATATACGTACTATTCGCCGAACCGTAGCTCCGTGTTCTTAACCCCGGCGGTACTAAGATCACGAATTTCACAGTCACGCCGAGATACGTACCCGAATCTTTGTTTGTATACGTATCTACGAATCTTGGCTTCGTTCTGGCAACGACTGCTCGTGGCATGGATCCGGCCGGACCAATTACTATGCAAACAAATAAGGCCTATTATTGAATAACAGCTTGTTTTTAAAGTACGTATTGAGTATTATACTCTGAATCGAGACGAACGGTATTTTATTGATTAGACTTGCATTTTTCGTATCGATTTAAGTTATAGAATACCGTGGTAGGTACTGTGTTCTATATAACAAGCGACGGTGTTATTTATGGATTAGAATTTATATTGTGATTTTGAATCACCAGATAGAAAAATTAAAAAAGAATGTTAAAAATATTTGGCCAAATTGCTATACATAAAAGATAATACAGTCGTTCATTTAAGTTTATTACCTGACGGGGCGGCCTTTTTGTAGATAAGACCTATACTAAGAATTTGCACGCGCAAAGTAGCTAACAATAGTTTGTCTGCGATGTAATTGACCACACGTGGTAATTTTACTGATAAATATGTTAACTTGGGCTTTACCTGGTACACCTTTTGTTTGTGAAGTTGAATGAAATAGCCGCATCTTTGTTTTGATATAAATAAGCGGGGATGTTTTAGTAAATTTGAAAAGGGCAATTTCGGGTTTTGGTTTTATACGTGTTTAGTCACTAATAAGATTGCAGGCCGGACAGACTTAGCGAGAGTTTAGTCGAATTTAAATTAATTGTTTTTTTATTATTTTGTTACGTTTTTGTATTGTTACTGTTGGTGAGAAGATAGAGTTTTTAAAGTGTATTAATAATGAAGATCAGTTGGGTGTGGAGTTATGCCACCAGGGTCGGTGACACGGCTTTATGCACCTTGTGCAATGATCGTACGAACAATGAGTTTTCGTGTCGTGGTGGTACAACAGGATCGATAGGAAAGCATTTGAAAGCGGTGCACCTAAAATCTCCCGTCATCGTCACGACATCCAATGAGTTAGTATATTGTATTTTTTAATTACGAGTATACTCGTATTGCTTTTAATATCCTTTTATATTTTAAAAGTTCCTTATTTTGTAGGAAATAACGCTGTAAATTTGTATATTTATGACGCATTTATTTTGTTCCTGAGTTATGGGTTTCCTAGTATAGATTAATCGTTGTCTAGTACCCTCAATATTGATTTATGTATTTATTTATATCAACTTTTTTCACGAAAGAAAAACTTAAATTATGATATTTAGAACTAAGAAAAAATATTTACTCCGCACTGTGTTATGTATTTTTTAACTTCCGTTCACATCTCATTATTAAATTAGGTAATTAATACATGACAATGTGTCAGTTTTTATTAATATTTAACTCAGAAAATATCTATATTTTATAATTCTGCCCTCCTTACCTTAAAAAGTAAAATATTAATATGTAAAATTTTTTCTCAGTACGTATACACGTTATCATACTGAAATTAAGTACAAGTAAGTTATCGCACTTTACGTTAGAAAGGCAATTAGGTAACCACTAAATTAGATTCATAAATATCACGGAACATTCTCATCCGTTTTCCTTAGTCCTTAAAAACAACGCATCGAATCGTCACTCAACAACGCGGGCGGAACGGATCTGCGTGTAATTAAGATACGTATCCCCGTGTACACGTGTATACGTAACTTTATTGATACGTAGCCGTGTAACACGCAGGAAACGGGCCTTAAAACCGTGGCCGTGTAACACGGCAACGGGGATCCGGCTACGGTTACACGAAACACGGTCACGACCACAAGCCCTAATTAAAATGTACTTACGAAGTTGTAATAATTTTGGTTTAAACAATAAAATAAAAAAATTGTATTGAAATACTAGTTTAGTACCATAATTTCCCACAAATAAATAAAAAATTCGAAACCACATAGAAAACCTATAATGACGATTTTCTACTAGGAAAATATAATTCCCGATTGATAACTAGGTTAGCTACGAAGAAAAGTTTATTCCTCATAGAAAACCACATAAAATAACAGTTTTCTACCAGGAAAAGTAATTCCTGTTTCATGACCGGGTTATCAAACAAGAAAAGAAATTCCTCGTAGAAAACTGAATAAAACAAAGGTTTTCTACGAGGAAAAAAAAATCCCGTTTCATAACCCGGTTATAAAACCGGAATATTTTTTCCTTGTACATAGCCAGTTATCAAACTTGGTTATCTACGGGGAGCAAGGGATCTGTACCTACTAAAAAACTTCGTACGAGACACGTGCAAAAACGAAAGTCACACAGAACACTTCGGTCGTGTTTTGAAACATCGCCACTCGTTTCGCATTTCATGTTTTTCGTCCTTGTGTCGTAATGTACTATTTTACACGTGTATAGAACGACTTTTTTCATAACAAGTGCTTTAAAAAGAGAAATTTACGCACGCAAAGCGTGCGCAAAGCTTGCTTTTCTCCTTTAGTTAGGAAAATAATGTTGCCACCGAAGTCACGGCGGTTGAAACGCTCGGAGAAATGTCCGGTTGGATTGTACCGTAGAATTCACAAAGAGGATTCCTAGAATCGTTAACCGGTAGTTATTGGTTCAAATTAAACTTGCCACGTACAAAAAGCTACCAGGAAAATCGTAAAAGGTTATTGTTATGAAGTTTCGGGTAATAGTGTGTACATTCTGGTTCCCGCTTCGCAGGTAGTGTCAGAATATTCCATTTTAAGTAACGGTGCCTTTATCGTACGTGGGACTATTTTCAGGTTCGATTTTGGAGTTTAACGTTAACCATTATAAAAATTCTTCTACGACTTTACCGAAAGTAATATTATTTTGCACGTCGAAAATAATCTACATAATCAAGATAACGTTTTCGAAAGGTATCCGGAGTGAGATTGCTTTTTAGCAAGATTGTATGTGTCGTTGGGATTGTGTTTTCTGCATCACAAAAATGCAGAGAATTTTGCATTACCATTATCTCTGTACATATTTTGTACAACTACATAGTTTTAATTATATTCGATACCTAATCATGTTTTTTTGCGTATGAAGTTTTATATAAACTTACAGTTATCAAACACACAAACTAGAAGACATGATTTCTCAGTAAATAAAAATTTCATATAATTCTCGACATTGCGTCTTATACGCGAACAAATCTTAAACCATAATATTTTCAACACAAACAAAGTTATTTATCTCTCAGCGCGACTGGAAACTTAATCTAGACTTCAAACAAACTCGGCAGGATAAACATTCCGATATTGGAAACTGGAGTGTTCCTATAAAAATATCGCGGTTATAGTTTTTTGAGGGAAATACAAAATAGGTCGTACTTCTACAGTTTCAGTCCCCTGCGGCGGCGACACGAGTTATGAAACCTATTTATAAACTGATGATAAAATGGATGCGGTAACCTAAATCTGAGATACGTTTTACGTTTATACTTAAGCACATAAAACTAACCATGCGTAAATATTATTACAGCTTGAGAAGTCCTTCTGACAGGCTCTTAGGTGTATTATATATTATATCTAGTTAGAATTGTACTTTTACGTGTAATATTTCCATTAAATGCCATGTACTTAAGATGAATATGCTGCTAATAGTTTGCATATTGAAGGTACATATTTTTGGTTACGATTACGAACGACGAGACACCACAGTTTCAATCATCACTTTTTTAGGTCACATATCCCAGGTCACACACAATTAGGTCTAAGGTCATTTACTGTTAGGGCAACGGGCATCGTCATTGTTCCGTGGGCAGAAATAATGAAATGCCTCTATATTTCACTACCACTATTCAACAGTAAAAATGTAGACAAGACAACGTAGCGAAAAATATAATATAACCTATAACAAGACAATGTAGTCGTGACAACTAGTGATATATTCAGCTGTCAAACTGCAAAAGTGCCTCGTCCACACATTCTTAACCCCAAGGTATCTCACGTTTCCATTCCGCTTATCTGCCTCAGATTCCAAGCACATTTCGTTTCACTTTATTTTTATTCTAGTTTGTCCCGTGAATTTTTTAAGTCCCTTTTTATGGATTTTAATGAACTTTATCTAGCTTCCTGCGATGTTGATTGTTTATGAAAACGCAGAGTTTTCAGAGAAATATCTGGAAAAGTACCCGAAGGAAATCACGGAACGGTACGGACAACATTTTTTTACTCGGTTTACATTGCATTGAATCGTTTTAATTAGATCTTAGTTAGAAATGTTTTATTACTGTTTCTTGGAAGTTGAATAAATTAAGTCTGATGAATAATTTTAAAGCAAAGGTATTATGAAAAACCCTTTTGGTACAATCTGAAATCGAATGATACGTGTATTGACCACTCGACTCGTATACAATTTGATTACTTAGTACAAGAGTAAAATTTGATTAATAGGACCTTCAAAAACGTAACCTTTTATAGGTACAGTTAATTCTTTTTTTGATTTTTTGCATTATGACACAAGTGCAAAAAACATGAAATTCGAACGAGTGGCGATGTTTTAAAACACGACCGAAGGGAGTGTTATAAATCGACACGAGTTACGAATTTCCTATTTGCACGTGTCTCGTACGACGTTTTTTAGTACAGATGGCCCTCCGAAATTTTGAACTTGACGTAAAATGAGCCACTTCTCGCACGCAAAAAGGTACCACCTGTACTAAAAAATATATTCGAGTGTGGTATATTTCAGCCACACAAAAATAATTCTTTTGCATACACACAGTCGATTCCTTTTTAACCAACTGGGCAAATCCACAGTTACCAATTCTCCGTATATCTGTCCTAGCCCTATATCAAATAAGTTAAATCTACGTTATTAATGTAAGAACACCCGAAAAATTGGTAAGTCTTGTGGATTTACCCAACTGTTTAGAACTAAATGAGGGGTCAATAACACCTTAACTGTACTTCAAACCCGAAAAAAGCCCAAATCATCCGCTCCAATTCCAAAACTGTCAAGCAACAACGGCTCAATAAGTAAATCCTTTAACATAAAATCGAGTAAGCAAAAAAACGGTAGCACCGGGAGCTATCTTGATTTATCTGACGTTAATGCCGCTTAAGTCCTTAATCCACTTAGGGCGAAGGAAGACTGACGGGATATTTTTATTGTGAAAATATAGGACAGAAACGACTTTTTTATGTTGAAGAATAACGATAAATAATGTTAAAGGATTACTTATTGACCGTTACGGAAATTATTTAGGAATTAGCCTTATTTTTGTATTCGTTCAGTACATTTTTATTTAGTCGTTTAAAATGTTTGATACGCTTGTTTTCATAATCTAGTTGAAAGTGTGGGTAATCTATAAATCCATTCAAAACAAAATACGTATAGGCTAGATACTATCTTCTACTACTAGTGGTTTATAGCAAACTCTTTCATTATGTTCATATTTATTACAAATTTTGTGCAAGTTCCATAATTTTCTTCAAGTTCGGGTGCCCCTCCATAAGCAGACTGCTAAGTCAGCTTTTCAAGTATTTCTTTTTCACGAGGCAATTCGAATTGATTCGAGTTTATTTCATGTAGGTACATATTTTTACGGATCGAAGGTATCCTGTACTCTCATGTTAAATTCAAAATATCATAGCAAATTTACCTTTACCTACAAACAATTTTTAGTGAAACATCTGTAGGGTGTAATAAATTATTTAGAAAACAACCCAACCCTTCATGTACCAATCTGACATAGCAATCCCATCGAAAACAGATAACCGATAAATAATAAATGCGTTCATGTCAATCGCAGTACGGAATACATGCACGTGTTTGGTACAATGGTACAGTCACGCAAATATTGAGGTATTAACAAACGCGAGGAGTTTTTGTAGGCTGTGTGTACAAATAGCACTCTAGGCCTATAAGGTTTTTTTATAGCTCACGAGTGTTTTGTGTTCCTGCCGAAGAGTAAGATTACCAAAAAGCTCAAAGATAATGCAGTGTAAGATTGATAATGAGGAGACCTTTATCCCTTTAACAATCATCTGCGAATACAAATTAAGCGTCGATATAACACCTCTGGTGTTGCTGGGAACTGCAGATGCTTACCATCTGTTCGCTTTATGTTTATTATAAAAAAGAATTGCTTGCGATTGCTTTTAGGCGAGATTATGGGCATTTGTCTCCTAATGCGTTTATACGCATAGTTAATAGGAAAGGCCTACGTCCCGCAGTGGACTATCATAGGCTGATGATGATGATGATGATGATGATGATGATGATAAAAAAGAAAATCTGGGTTACTATCACGGCGTCTATATAAAGCAATTCGCCAACTCGTCTAAAACGCAGATTATCTAAATCGCATCTAGTCTGACATACTTAGGAACTCGACTAAAAGCAACTGGTCTGGTCTACGTGATTTTTTAAGTAGCAGCTCGTCTAAATAGCTATTGGTCTATACAACGGCTCGTAAGGAGACTCGACGAAATCGCAACTTTACCTTAAAATTTTCGCCTAACATTTAATCGAAAATACGCATTACCTATGACAACTACCACTGTTTTGAGTTCTTATGGCTAATTATTTTTGTGGCAAACGTTTACCTACTCTTGAATGCTCTAGAAATAAATGTGTGAAGTGGCTTCATGGCCAGAGTTGCACCTCTTCGCGTAGTTTTTGCTGACCCATTGCTGTACTTGCGATTTCGTCGATTCTCCACACGAGTCGTTGTATAGGCCAATATCTATTTAGACGAGCTGCTACTTTAAAAAAATCGTGTAGACCAGTTGCTTTTAGGCGAGTTGATATGTAGGCGAGATGCGATTTAGACAATCAGCGTTCTAGACGAGTTGCCCCATAGGCGAGTTACTTTATAGACGCCGTGATACTAACCCGAAAATCTTATCAAACAAAAGGCGAAGATAATACTGTGAGGTATTCTCTACCAGTCAACCTTCAAGCGAAGCAGGATGACTGTAGGCGGTGAATCATCAGCCTATCTCAGCACACTGCTGGACGTAGGTCTCTCCTTTTAACTGTGCGTATGGGCCAGCGGTTTCGCGTTCGCAGTAGTGTTTATATTCACAAAAATAAATATAATATTAACTAACTATCTTTGTCTTGTAAACGTCAACATGAGTCATCCTTAGATATTATGTAACCAACCAAGCTTTATTGAATATAATAAGCAAGGACAATTTTTGGCCCATATTTCCGAAGCTAACTGTACTAATAGGCCTGATAATTAGCAAATGGATCCGCACAAAGCGCCGGGTCGGTATTGATAACGTTTGACGAGAAGCGTCAACTCAGGTGTGTTGGAGAAGGCAAGTGGTTAATCACTTGACTCCTCCTTTTACTAAATAGATAAGTACCGGTACCGAACCTAAGTAACGAAAGTACAGTAGGTACTTAGGTTCGGTACCGGTACTTATCTAGTACGGTACAAAGGACAGGTTCTCAAAATTATCTGAACATATTCTCTAACGCCATAATAATAAAGGCCTGATCAGATTAAGTAATTTCTGAGCACCATGACGTCTCCGGTATATCTGATGGATACTGTAGAAGCCCGTTTTTCAAGTAATGAAGCAAAAATCAAGATTAGTTGGTATTATGCACTTTTTAGGAGATGGGGTTCACTGTTTTAAAACAACTTTTGATATATTTGATTATATTTGATATTAATCTATCAAAAGTAATAATTGTTGAAAATAAATATAGGGTAGGTATAAATCTGCATTTAAATACGAGTGCATAAATAATAGGTATTTGAATCAATGAATCATGATTTCCTTTTAACCTGTAATAATAATGAATTGTACGTAAATTTGATATTTATAACTCGATTAAATAAACTTTGGCCTGAAAAATGGGCAAAGCCATAGCATTTCACTGAGTTCCAAGTAAGCAAAGCTTGTTTCCGTGTAATACATTACGATATATCCATCAATGCACATTAATTGTACATTTTATGCCTGTAACGCTTTTTGACCATAAAAACACGGTTACTATTAACAAAGTCCATACCTACTTTACCTACAAACATTACAGTAAGTAACAAAATGTGAAGGATGACCGTATGCTCGCCTAGTCAAGGCATTCATAGAGGTAATTAGTTCTCCCATTCTAGCTCCATGTAAAGACTGCAGCGGCTTCCGAGCTTTTGTATACCATGCCTGAACATAGAAGGTTGTAACCACCATTAACTCCTTATTGAAATATACCCTTTTGGAGACGCGTCCACATGCCAATAACACACGACACCTATTCATCTTACATGAACGTGTCCAAATGTGTGTGTATTTACGAGTCAGTTTTCGAGACAAACGTGCACACACTCAAGAGATACTAAAGAAACCGCAATCTTAATGCTTATTAGAGGATTATAGATAACTCTTATTTACTTGAGTTTATCAGTACCTAAACATTTTTTTATGTATAAATAATATATTTCACATCACATCACACATCATCAGCCTATGATAGTCCACTGCTGGACGAAGGCCTCACCTATTAAACTATGCGTATAGACGCATTAGGAGGTAAATGCCCATAATCGCCACGCTGGGCAAGCGGATTAGCGATCGCAGTAATGTGTCTACAATGATGACGCTGCTGCCCATCATCAATCGTTATCAAAAATGGTCAGTGACATTTCAATCCCTTAGTCGACTCTTACGACACCCGCAGGAGGAGGTGGGGTGGTGACAAATGTATTCTTACTGCCGTCACTACACGGCCTAATATATTTAACGTTTGATAAGTATTTGAACCACGAACTCAACCAGGAATTGATATCATTGTATATGTCAGAGGGACAGCCGAGAACGGGGGGCGAATATTTAATTCCTACTCATCGTACCTACTTACAAAGGTGTATACTATGCATGGACGCACATAATTAAACACAAGGTAAATTACAATCTTTTATTATACTGGTTCACAAATGATAAACCTCTGTCGTGAGAAGAACCAGCAAGAAACTCAGACGGTCTTACATTTTCCAAACTTTAAATAATCACAACAAGTACACACTTAAAACAAGACTATTTACAACACTATAAACTATACTGATAGAAAACGACTGGAGAGTTATAAGCTTGCGTCCATGCATCATTTACTCAACCCTGGAATGCTTTATTCCAACTCTAAATCAAGAATGAATCCCTGAACACTGCGCTAGTGACCTTTTATACCGTCAACTCCAAACTACCTGCTTCATAGGCGAGTAGATCCCAATATGACGTTTAATGTCTACCTGCATGGACCAAGCAAAGAACATCTCAAGCAAAACATTGCTTATCGTTTTCTAGATTTTATCACTCTTAACAAATTAAATGTAAACATTGCAATTAAGACTATTCTTATTGTAAATAAGACTATTCAGACGTTCGATGCCTCGACATGTCGTACACGTCTGCGCCAACTGAAGCATGTCTCCGACACGGCCATACTGACAAGACAAGCGTCCTCGCTTGTATCTGAAACAAACATGTACACCAGTAGTCTTTGTTACCACTCGGTCACTCCTGACCAAATTACTTCTTAATCTGTCTACGTAAAATCATCTCAATTCAAGAAAAATCATTTTAATCTTTGCAACTGATTTTAGGCTCACTTGTGGTCAATTAATTACCACCAATTTAAAATCAAAAACAAACAAGTACCATCTGGCTTTCCTAGCCACATTTTACGTAAAACATTACAGAAAACTTTCGGAGAAATATAATGTCATTCGTGGCCTATTGGTTATCACATAACCACATACATTACGCGCATCCCTAAGGGATCGTTGATTTAACCCTATGACACTACTCTAAAACGCGACCTCCGCCAGAGCCTGTCGCGCACCGCGTACCCACGGACTACTCACAGGCAGACACAACGGGCTACGGCTACGCTCAAGCCTCTGGTACGGTCGACCCATTCTGACCTCAATACATAATGGGATAGAAAGGACTACTATTACATTTTACGAAATCAAATTTGAAACAATTTTACACACAATCATTTCACACTCCTCTTCTTTAACCTGTTAGAGGATCGTAGGAACATCTTACAAACGTCCACATGACTCTATACACATCCACCACTTTAGCAAGGCACGGTATACCACCAACAGTTATCAGAAATACTGTAAGCAAACTCATCGCCCATGACCTCAGCAATGTACACAGAAAAACAATCTACAGTCATCAACATGTCACAAAACACCCGCTATCCGAGTAAAGTACACGGACACATCTATAACCGTCAGCTCGGTTACTGACTGACCTGAGTAAGTAAAGTTTGCAAGAACACTATAACTCTCAACAACATTGTTGGCGAACTCATCATCCACGACCTTAGCAAGGTACGCAGGAATACCATCTACAGTCACCATTAATACTGTAGGAACACTTCATCTACGACTTCAGCGAGGTACGCAGGAATACCATCTACAGTCACCATAATACTGTAGGCACACTTCATCCACGACCTCAGCTAGGTACGCAGGAACACTATCTACAATCATCACATGACTGTACGAAAACCATCCACAGTCACCAAACTGACTGTGGGCATACTCTGAAGCCAACTAATTACTTTGCCCAACATAAGATTTACAACATTCGTCATCACGTTTGGGATTTTGATAAGACAATGTCAAAAATCATGCCAGTCTTTTGGCAATTAACATGAGCAGGGGGCTCATTTTTACCTCCAAAACGTAACGGTATACCCAAAATTCACAACCATCATCAAGTCATCAAATATCACTCAGTTACATTTCTTGAAAACCAAGTTCAGTTTTACCAATTAAAAGTCAAAATTATTTAAACTAAAGAGTCAATCCCTCGACTCAAACAAAAACGTAAGTTACTCAACCAGGTTACACCATAACCATGCACCTGATTTAATTTTTGTCCATGGGCTTGTTAGGATCCAATAACCTATCAGAAGTTAACCATTTCAGCCGCGGAAGTGCTACTCCTCGCAAAGAGTATACTGCACATAAAAAGCAGTCCACGTGCACGTTTTACATGCTCCGGAACTTCCGATGCGATTATTAGATCACGCTCAATCCATCGAACTTGCTCTCAGTCTATTGAAAGCTCAAATGACATAAGAACTCATTAAATTTAACAATTACCCTTTCCACATTTAAAGTAGTTAATAGAAAATTAAATGCCGTAATGCAGTATCATATTTTCTTTAGGTACTCATTTAATCAACTAAGGGAATTAAAATCAACTTCATTAACATTTGAAACAGACTAGAAAGTCTATCTATGTACTTACTACTTTACTAGCTAGTAACCGACATAGTTCTACAATAGTAAAAATGAAACACTTCACTTCAACAAAAACAACAAATGGGTTGCAGTACTCACAGCAGTTACAATACTCCAGATGCTACACCGAGCAATAGTCTTAACAACCACCTCCATGGCTGTCGGACAATCAAAACGCATTGACCACTTACACCATTAAACCAAACGCACGCCACTCACAGTCGTGGCCGCACTGAGACGGAAAAATAGATCCGATTTTACACCTACGACTACGAATGATAAATGGTGTATGTAGTCCGAGAAAACTGAACCCAACAAAAATGTAAATAGTTTCATTCCACGATTGCAAACTATACGATTGCAAACTATAATAATGACTAATTCTAGTACCCACCATTTTAATTGAACTAAGGTAGTCAAACTGAAACTATTGACGGTCCAAATAATAAGAAATGATTATCATCATCATCACCATAACCACCATCATCATCACAATAACCATCATCATCATCATAATAACCATCATCAACATCATAACCACCATCATGATCATAACAACCATCATCATCATAACAACCATCATCATCATAACCACCATCATCATCATAACCACCATCATTATCATAACCACCATCTTCATCATAACTACCATCATCATCATAACCACCATCATCATCATCATAATCATCATCATCACCATTATCTCCACCGTCATCATCATCACCACCATCTCCACCATCATCATCACCACCATCATCATCATCACCATCATCATCACCACCATCATCATCATCACCATCATCATCACCACCATCACCATCATCATCACCATCATCATCATCATCATCATTCTATATCAGAAATTGTTAAAATAAATCTCGATGCGTTTCATAAAACTTTAATAAAGTCTTTAACAAACTTGCGTAACCTTACGTTATCGCTGTCTAATTTAGTTTTAATGTTGCATTTCTTGCTCAAGTTTTAACTCTATAGAATCGAAAGGGTAGAAGCCCTCGATGACTCAACAACATTAGCTCAGGGCTCAAATAGCTCAACAAAATGTGAACTCCTCACCGGATTGACAACGTGTCTATACCACGCGCTGCACCACGTGTTCACGGTAGGCAGCAGCGACACCAGTCATCAGCCTCTGGCACACCATCGGGACATGATGACAGCAATAACTTGCAGGCCGGCAGCTCGCTCCAATTCACCATGTTGAACTGTCCTTTTATTTCCATTGCTCAAAAAGCAACTCCCGAAGACCTGGAGTCTTTATTCTCTTTAATTTCCTGGACGTTTCAGAAATTGTGGTAGTTTCATCGCAACAGCATAGTCATCCTGAACGGAAGTTTTGGCTGCTATGAATGTGTTGTTCTTGAAATTGAAACATTTTGAGCTCGTTTCATTGCCACAACATAGTCATCAGTGTCATCACGAACGAAATCATCACGAAATATTCAGCCCGTATTTCAGAACTGCTAGTATTTCAAAAATCAGAAAAGTAACAAGTATGAGCCATGATATTCTTTGAAATTATTTAAATTACTGTTTTTTTTTTGTGAAGTGGGTGGGGTACCAACCCACACGTATTGCAACAATAGAAATTCCATAAAAAAACTAACTTGATATCTCAAATTACGTCTCGAAACAGACTTTGCTTCAAAAGATACGAGTAGTTTACACCAAATAAAAAAGAAACGATAGTTCAACCTTACCGACTGTCGATGCTTTCAAACCTCACTCTTTACGTGTGGTACATTTACCATCACCACTTATTGTAGGCGATTAGTCAACATCCCACTTTCTGATGTCAGAGGGACAGCCGAGAACGGGGGGCGAATATTTAATTCCTACTCATCGTACCTACTTACAAAGGTGTATACTATGCATGGACGCACATAATTAAACACAAGGTAAATTACAATCTTTTATTATACTGGTTCACAAATGATAAACCTCTGTCGTGAGAAGAACCAGCAAGAAACTCAGACGGTCTTACATTTTCCAAACTTTAAATAATCACAACAAGTACACACTTAAAACAAGACTATTTACAACACTATAAACTATACTGATAGAAAACGACTGGAGAGTTATAAGCTTGCGTCCATGCATCATTTACTCAACCCTGGAATGCTTTATTCCAACTCTAAATCAAGAATGAATCCCTGAACACTGCGCTAGTGACCTTTTATACCGTCAACTCCAAACTACCTGCTTCATAGGCGGGTAGATCCCAATATGACGTTTAATGTCTACCTGCATGGACCAAGCAAAGAACATCTCAAGCAAAACATTGCTTATCGTTTTCTAGATTTTATCACTCTTAACAAATTAAATGTAAACATTGCAATTAAGACTATTCTTATTGTAAATAAGACTATTCAGACGTTCGATGCCTCGACATGTCGTACACGTCTGCGCCAACTGAAGCATGTCTCCGACATATAAATATGAGCGTTTTAGCAAAAACGCCCCACTTTGTCAATTCCCATAAGAATTGGTTAGTACGTTCATATCAATTAAATGTCTAAGCGTCTTTATGGCAAGCGAAAAACTAGGACATTTTACTAACTCATAGATATTGCCTAAAAATTATTTACTGATAAGTTGGGACTGTTGGAGGTTTTCTGACAATGTAAATGTAAGTTAAGTACAGCACAAGAAAGCTAATTATATTTCTGGGTTTTTAATAAATTATTTATATTAACCTCGCCTTCCACTGATAGGTACATGGTGGTGGCTTGAATTATTTCTACGCTATCGATCATACCACAATGGCAACACCACATCAATTATTGACAAGGCAAGGCATTCAAACCCCGACTAGACATGCATCATTAAATGTACAAGGAACTAGTTAGCTATGGCATCCACGACCTTATCCCAAGGCATGAAGATTCACAAAGTTAATTGAAAGGTGCCGGATTGATTTCGATTAGGGATATTAATTTCTTGACGTAACGTTGAGAGCGGTTGAGACTCAAATGCTTTATTTAGGGGTTTGGATTAATCATAACAAATTATTTATCTTCCCGGCCATTTCTAAATGGAACGGATTTGTATACCTTGATTATTATCGTGCCTTTATTCCACAACGAAATGAGTTGGTACCATCCAGACACAAGCACCAAAATACTGACGAGAAAAAAATGTCTGAAAGCGGAGAGCTAAAATCCTAGATCGTCGTCAAACCAGCACAACTGCGCCAACTTATCTTAAAAACGAACCGAGCCGGAATGGACTTTCTGCCGATGCGATAAGAACACAAAATGATCGAAGATAAAATTGTGGACCTGTAACTCACAGAGCATGAATTATTGATGCTCCCACAATGGCGTCTGATATTAAACGATAAATAAACGAGGTGGCTTCATGCCGGAATTTAAAATGCGTTTTTAAGACATCTAAAATGGCGGTAGAGGGTTTTTAAACTGACGAATATTAATGGCGTCTTTGGCTGGACAATGTTTTGTCGTTCCGGGGTTATGTTTATCCAATACAAAGGATAACAATTTGTCCGTCCACTTTAACGTATACCTAATCATTTAATTTTTTATGCCTGATAACTCGGTATAAATTAAACAGAATTACAAGTGTGTCTGAATATTTTAATATTACATTCCGACGTTTTGAACAATAGGCATGATGACTGTTAAGTCAAAACAACGTCTTTTTTCGAACTCTCATAACGATCACCACTATGAAGTTTCATCTGAAATACACAAAAGTGACGTCACGTTTGTGTACTGCCAAATGAGCTACTTTATTTTAACTACAGTCATCATCCCTATTACAGGGTTCGTGGTAACTGACAGTGGAGGAAATTTGATGTATCTACCTACTCGTACATCAAAATAAGACACTAAATACTAACCACATACAAAATATACTTAAACAAAGACAGTACATAAGTGTTGTACATATCAAATAGCTAATTAAGCTAGTTATTCGTTACAAGTTTTTAAATAAAGACAAAAACAAATAATCTACGCCGGTTCTAGCCCTACCCCTCTGATCTGAGAAGAAATCCCTTTGTATGATTGTATTATTAGGAAGGCTTCCCAATTTCGGGACCGAATTAGGGACATTAACATTACATCTTAAAATCAAAATGCATGAAACAAAAAAAAAACAAATTTAATTCATATGGAATTTAAATTAAAAAATACCTACTTAGGTGATCGCGTCTTGTTTTTTGTAATATGAAAATATAACCACCCATAACCAGTGTAATATATTTAAAAAAATACAGGTGAACAGAATGAAGTCATGGGTAAGTCTATAAAATTAATATCTATAGAACATGAGTTACAGGCACAGTAACATTACAGGCAGTGATTCTAGCAAAATTGGTTTATTGCTTTATTTTACGTCCTTTTTATCGCCAAATTGAAATTAATCGTGAACACTGAAATAAATCCTTAAATTACAATTATGTTAACCACCGTATTGTGCACACTGTTGGTGCCACTAGTTTTTGCCAAAGATAATGATATCATTCTACAAATCAAACCTAACATATTAATCAATACCATCAAAGCTTTACAAAGTTCAGGATATTTTCAAAAACTAGCTGATGAATTCGCGCTTAAAACGGCTGAACAATTTATAAGACAACTCAAGAAAGAGCAAAAAAGGTAAGCAATAATAGGTTAATAAACTTAATTCTAGTTAGTTATGGATTACGATTATTATTAAAATACTAACAAAACGAGACTTTTATAAAATATTGTGTTCAAAAATGTTATCCGACGCTCTGAACTACATTACACATGAAGTAAATTGTATAAATGGCACAAAAACTAGGTACCAACGTTCGTCTTAATGTGACACAAGTTAAAAAGGCGACATATTTTATACAATCTGCATGGCGTCTTGTACAATTTTTGACCAGAATATATAAAAATATAAAAGACTGTGCGCTTAATGTAGATAAATGCAGCCATGTGGCAACCTACAATTCCGCAAAGTGTTAAGTAATTACACCTCGGTCTTGCACAAAGTACTTTTTACACATATTTATTATAAGTTATATCTGATGTGGTCCCCATAACCTGCAGGAAGACACATTATTATTGCTACTGCGCATGTGAATTTTTTAGCTTATAAATAAATAGATATGGATGGATAATATTTAGACACGGAAATGATATCTATATACTTATTACGAAGCAAAAAAAAATACAATATATTTATAGTAAATTAAAATGTATGTAGCTATTTTCGTTAAATATAAATTAAATTGTAGATAGAAGCGTCTTCATCGATTGTAATTTAAACCTCGTGTACCTTGGGTAGTACTTACTAGAAACCAGATTAGTATAATAATAAACCCTGCAAATTACGCTACACATAAAATAATACAATCATCTAATATTTTCAGTTTTCCAGACACTCGAGAAGGGCCGGATGGACCGCCCAATAATCTTAAGACCCAGAAGACTTTAGAGCAGTTTCGACGAGACCCACCACTAGGTCTAGTGGTACAATAACTATTCGATTAAAGGATAAACAATTTGTCAGCCTCCGTAGCCTAGTTGGTAGTGACCCTGCCTACGAAGCTGGAGGTTCCGGGTTCGAATCCCGGCGAGGGCATTATTTGTGTATTTATCTTTCACAAATATTTGCTCCTTGGTCAGGGCTGTCTATGTATTTAAGTATCTATATGTAAGTATCTGTCTATTATATATATCGTCGCCTGGCACCCACATCACAAGCCTTAATTGAGCTTACCGTGGGACTAGGTCGATTTGTGTAAGATGTCCCGCGATATTTATTTATTTATTACTTTGCTATTCCTCGATACAATACATGCAAATTAATTAGTGCAACCCGCTATAATTACTTGCGTATTTTTTGCATGCTATCAATTTCCCCACCCTCCCGCCGCGAAAATAAATACGCAACAAACTATAATAAACCACCGACAATAATATACGTACTATATTATATAGGTACTCGACACGTGTTTCGCCTCTCTACGAGGCATCATCAGGAGCTGACGTTGTTGACCTATTATACAAGTTGCCAACAATGAGGAAAGGAGGAGAAATTAACTGCATATTCCAAAAATATGAATATGAGTTTTAGAGAAATCTGCAAAAAAACTTTTTTTGTCCATTTGATATCTATCAATGAAGTGTAACAAGACAAGACAACAATATCGTTTCCTAAAATGCGTTTATTATTTACGTAAAGGTGAAAACCGTTTAAAAAAAAATTCTCTTAAAATAGACGAAATCCGGCAAACTCCGTTCTAATATTTTTTCTCTTTCCTCATGGGCACATTGTGCTGATCGATATCTGGCCATTATCGATTACCTATACTGATTTCATTATTCCTAACTGCTTTTATTTATATCATAAAAATGTATTCTAGGGATTGCGCCCAACAACTTCAGATAGCCAAAATACTGGAAATTATAACAATATTCAATGGAAAAAAATATCAAGTACACCCAAGCAACAACCTGACGAAATATCTTCTGAGGACCCCCCAAATCAGCATCTGCTAGCTCTCATGGAAACGCCACCTCCTGATGGAGACAACCTGGAAAACGAATCAATTCTCACGGAAGTGGAGGAACCTAAGACCGAAAATCCTATAAATTATTACAAAATTAATGGGAGGCATTATAGAAGATACGATTTCTATTGGAAATAATAAGTTGATGTTTTTGTGACACCCAAATCAAATTATTTATTTTATTACTAAATATTTTAATTTGTGTTTTTAATTTTCCCCAGTACTCACACTACTTAATACTATATTCCTCCCTCGGACAGTGGTGATCATGGTCTATTTTTCTTTGGTATATGACATCCAATATTAAATTTATAAGATACTAATAAGTTTTTAATTGTAAGAAAAAAATACTGGTAAGAAATTGTTTCATCAAAATACAATGAAGTAAATTGCCGATCATTGTAGTGAACAATCATTTCCCTTCGTATTTTCACGGCAGCGTCCGAATTTGCCTTTCTGTTTCAATTAGCTTCAGTGCAATGGACTGCTAATCTAACCTAAATCAATATCATTGTAAACAACAAATCGAAACATTTTTTTAATGATGAATCAAGGTAGTCAGGTGTCGCCGTTAGCCTAGTTTCCATGTAGAGGCAATGTCAAACATATTTATGTCTACCCTTTTTCACTTTATATCAATGGCATAAGGTGAAAATTCGTGTACATATTTATAGTTTTACTGAACACCTACATTGCGTCCTATGTTAGTAAGTCAGTGTAATCCTGTAAGCGCCCACTCGCGACACATGCACATTGCCTCATTAACTTTTATCGACTGCCGATGCAGACGGTGCATTGCCGCAAGTCTTGATCTCTCACACTAGAACTTGCACGATGATAAGATACAAATCTTATAAATGCCGAAATCTATTTAAAGTTTTTTTGATTTCTGAGAATACGTATAACCTCTTTTAATTGCGTTTGTTGCAAACTCTATTTACACGGTAGTCTATTTAGTAAGATATTTAATATTTCGTGTAATACTATAAACATAACTGGACGTACCAGCCAACCAACTGATATACCGGTATATAATAGTGAATATCTCAAAGATTAAACAATAGGAGAATTTAATATTAATAAACTTATTTACACAGTTTTAATTTTTCCTCGAAACGTACCATAGATCAAATATCATAGATGATAAGGTTAATAATCAATGCCTTTGCCTATATTTCGGCTACATGAACATTAATGACCGAAATCGGTTTATTCCCGTATCGTCATCTAATGGTTACGTTACATTAGCACACACTATATCGAATTACGCCCTCGCAACGGCCGGCGCATAACGTTTTACGAGTATTCCGATAGGCGAATCAAATTCAGAGTCTTTGTAGCTCCTTTACGACATTCTTGTTGAATGCGTCCGGCAATCTCCCTTTGTTTTATTATTATGTTTATTGGTTTGTGATAATATGACCAAATGGAGTTGATTGACCAGATATAAAACTAAATTTTCTTGAGTAAGTATGCTGATTTATTTATGATTTTACTACTTTATCTTGCAGATCAATTTTATGTGCTTGGTATAAATAGAATATTGCATATAGAAGTAGCAAAGGCGAGCGTCATTTTGTTAAAATGCTAAGTGCCTATGGTACCCTCTGTCAAATGAGATATAATTATAAAAATGAATACCAGGCTTTGGTTTGGCATACTTAATAAATTATGTAAGTATTTTATGTTATTTATTGGACATCGAATTAGAACATAGTTAACCCCCTTTCTACACGCCCGCGCCGTAGGTAAATAATATATATGTACTCGAATCTGATGTACAGTCAAGTGCAAAAATAAGTATCGAAAGAATCCGTTCATAAATATGGTACGACGTTCTTATTACACAGAATTAGAGTGCACTGGGACATATTTTTGAACGTTTTTGTATACCCCTTATTTTGTCTTCGACTGTACCTACTGTCATTTAGCTTAAGTATTGTTAAACAAGCGTATCCAGTGTGCCGTAAGAGGAGCCTAAATTATTTAAATTCAATGATTATAAGCAAACGCTTGTTAATAAAACACCGAGTTGCCTAAAACCTGATCATATTACATGAATAAAATAAGACCTTACAAATGCGAAGCTAACTTCTGAAATTACAAAGCAGGAATCCAGAAAATGACGACATCACGTCACCCTTAAAATTAAACACGAAATATTTTTACGAGACACTTTTATTAAAACACCTCTTAACATTCGAATGACAAAATTAAATTCCAAATTTAATTTTATAACGCATTCATTGAGCATACCTCTCGAGGGAGCTAAGGCGTTTTATAAGAACATCTTGTGAGTAACGACCGAAAAATGTCTTTATCGTTTATTGTGAATTCTAATGTAATTTGACTGGTGTATGTCAAAATGTTTTTTGATTTCGTGGAATTTAAATCTTATACAGCTTACAGATCCACCGGGTAATGACAACAAAGACAATACATTTGCCATCACCCCCCAAATCTTCCCATAGGTGTCGTAAGAATCGATTTGAAATGTCCATGGATATTCATTTATACTCGTAGAAGTTTGATGATAGGCACCAGTACTACACTGCGATCGCCAGCCCGGTGATCATGGGCATTTATCTCCTAACCTGTCCATACGCATAGATTGGAGAGGGCTACGTCCAGCATTGGACTGAGAGAGGCTGATGATATGATATGATTAGCGTTGAAAATTTCCGGATTTTTTCAGAAAAATCAATGATTTTTTCACTATAATTTTCAACTATAAACCAATGCCAATTAGATCTAATTTTCACTTATACCACGCAATGTCATCGAGCAAAAGTCAATTGAGATTGATGGCAAGGAGTGAGAGTGACATTGATTATTTCTGTAAAAACCCGAAGAATACGGAAAAAAACAAAATTTTCATATGTTCCCGAAAAAAACATTTTATTTTTTCCGATATTTTCAACGCTAGATATGATGATAGCTATGATAAATGGCAGTATTGCGAATAAGTAAATACGCGGATGTTATTTGTGAAAAGCTTATAACTTATAATAGTGGAAGTTTCTTTTTAACATCATTAATTAGATAAGGACTGGACCGCTTACATTACAAGTTACAAACTTTTTTATAAATAGGCCCCGGGCAACTAAGTTATGGCGTGTCATGAGTCATCATGTGACTTGTATTGCAATTCTTATAATACAAGACATATTTAACATGTATGTAACATGTATATTATTACCTGTTATTTTGACAGGTAAAATAGAACACCAGCATATAAAATGCTTTTTCTCAAACTTGCTACGGAATGTTGATGTTACTTACTTTAAATTAAGCCCGGAAATACTATGTATCCGGTGTCATATGCTAAGATGATATGTAAAGAGATTTCATGTATTTATTTCACACCTAGGACTGCAAACAAACTGTCTTTTGTTTTGAAACGTCAAATTGTGACACTATGTCTTGACATTCAGCAACAAAAAAAAAATAACCTAAAAACTAATGTCTATACCAACAGGTAAAAGGATACCTCAAACAGATAAAAAAAAAAAGTTAGGCGCGAATGTTTTTTTTTAATGTTGTACGATACTGTACTATTTGGTTTATTTACAAATCAAATGGTATGGTTCGGCGAAATCAGTTTGTTTTATTTCATGGCAAGCTTGAGAAAAGCACTATACTCAGTTCCTTCGGCCAGATATATCTACTTGGCCTGTAACCCTTCGTTTCCCGTCCTCTATAGTAATGTACTATTAAGTTGCAAACGTCGATACTTTTTTATTCTGACCAAGCCCGCATAGTGTGACTAGCAGTCACATACATACCAGTTAAATCCTCCGTGTAGACGAATTTTACGCCAAAAATCACTGGCCGCACTCGCTTAACGGTTGAAAAATGAAAAGCAATTCCAATTTGGTACGTCAACCGTCGATGTCCGCAAAATACTTGAACAGTGGGGTCAGTAGGTGTACTCTGAACAAAATTTCCCCTGATTGGCTGTTTGATAGATCTATCCATAAAATATAAATGATGCATTGCGTATTATAAAAGCCAGTACTTAATAAAAAGACGTGCATTTTTTGCAAAAATAAGATTATTTTATTTTTTGAACGAATGTTTCATTTATTTTGCGGCCACAATACTTTAATTAGTTATTGTTCAGCTATTAAGACATGAAGTAAAATATAACCCTCCTGTTTTTTACTGTATTCACTCAATGACTTTTATTGTTTAATTACATATTTTGAAAAACAAGTATTTTTGCCATACCCATAACTTAAATATTTATAAATGCTAAATGATCTGAAATCGACTATTAATTATATAAATTAATTGTCAGCCTCCGTAGCCTAGTTGGTAGCGACTCTGCCTACGAAGCTGGAGGCTCTGGGTTCGAATCCCGGCGAGGGCATTATTTGTGTATTTCATCATCATCATCATCATATCAGCCAAAAGACGTTTACTGCTGAACATAGGCCTCCCCCAAAGATTGCCACAATGACCGGTCCTGCGCCACCCGCATCCAGCGGACTCTTGTGACCTTCACGAGGTCATCAGTCTACCTTGTGGGGAGCCTACCCACGCTACGCCTTCCGGTACGTGGCCGCCACTCAAGAACCTTCCCGCCCCAACGGCCATCGGTTCTACGCGCAATGTATTTGTTCCTTGGTAGTGGCTGTCTATGCATTGAAGTGTTTATATGTATCTATGTATTATAATTATGTATGTATATATCGTCGCTTGGCACCCACATCACAAGCTTTAATTGAACTTACCATGGGACTAAGTCGATTTGTGTAAGATGTCCCAAGATATTTATTTATTTATTTAAAGTACAGTAAATACAAATAAAAACACATGTTGTTCTTCTGTATACCCATTACTTGTGTCAATCGGTTGTACTTGGAAACGATGTGCGCGTCGAGCCGTCCACGCGGTGCCCGCATCCTGGGGGACTCGTCCTAGAAATTCCCACAATCGAATTAACTATTAAAGTTGATGAATATCAGCATGCTTAGCCAAGTTGCCAATCGCTGACGCTTAGTAGCGTATCGTAGTTTTCCCTCTCTGTCACTCTTTCATATTAGTGAGACAAAGACAGTTAGCTGCCTTTCGTTTACGACTGACGATTAAGCGTTAGCGATTGGCAACTTGTCTAAGCACCCAGCGCTACTAAAAGCTACTTGCAAACTAGGACAGATTTTTTTTTTAAATATTATCGAACCGGGTTGTTTAGTATCCAATATATGCAGGCTCAGCCAACATGCCATTCTGCAATGGTATATCATTTGGCCTTGAAAGTCTGTTATATCAGACCATACAAGCAGTGTTAGGAGAGGAGACAGCGTTTCTCATGGCTGTGTAGGCCAATACGGGAGCGACAAACACGACCACAACTCTGACAATTGTAGTGGGCCTGTGGCGAACCGGTGCCGCGCTGATGACACCTGGCGCGCTTACTAGCGAGTGTCTTAAACCAAGCATCGTCATGGATTTTACCCCCGTCTAATACCAGTATACGATAAGCGATAAGTAATAAATGCACAAGAACGACAGATTCGAACGAAAAGTCACGTGACCATTTCTATACATTATTATGGTCACATGACTTATCGCTTATCGTATACGATTGCAGAATTGCATCTTGGCTAGGCCTGCTGAACTACGTCAATATTACCTACATAACTACATGTACGATGATTTGAGGCTAACTGTAACGTAGTCAGCCTTTAAAAAAGAATTGGCATTACTCATATTTCAGTTTATCTAAATTATTAGCAGTGATCGGATTAGGTAGTGCCATTTCGGGTGAATGACCTTAAACATTATACTTAACATGGATAAGCCTCGGGATCCTGGGATTTATATTTTTTACAGAACATTTTCTTGTTATGTCACAAATTGAAGAAAAATGAAAAAATAAAAGGATTTTGCAATTGTGAATTAACAGTAGTAGAAGCAAAACAATTATTAAAGAAAACTCTATGACTGCTCTACTTTAGACCACCAGGATCTCAGTCCAGTTAGAACGAAATCAAAGTCCAGTCAGATCGGCCAAAAGAGTCCCAATAAGATTATCTCAAAGTCCGGTAAAGTAGTAAAAATGATTGATTAAACCAATAATTTATCTACGATTGTGAAATTAACAACTCGAAAAACATTAATAAAGGCACACATATGACAAAATTAGCAATTGTGGAAAAATACCCTAAAAACCATGTTCGATAAGTAAAATTAGACAAATTTTTATCAATATTAAACTGAATGTAAAGAAAATAACTATAAAATTGTAAATTTTCGAACAAAAATTTTACTTTTCATTTTAATGTCGGGCTTAGAAGTTATGTCCATACTAAGATAACGTACCGAAGTCCCGCGAAATGGCACTACCTAATCCGATCACTGATTATTAGATGATAAGAAATTTTAAAAGAATTAAAAAAAAATAGCCTGTTCTTAATTAGGGCTATAACTACGCGTCTACCCATAAAATCATGTAAGGTACGACCCCCGATTTTGAAGTAATCGCAAAGTAAATAATTGAGATATTTTATCTGTTCAAACTCTTAACCAAATCTTTGTAACGATGTTTGGCGAGGAATTGAATATGCCACCTGAATGGCACTTTAAAAACGCACAGTATATCTTTTCAAACAATAAGTGCTTAACAATCTATGTGTAGTACGATAAATATTTATAACAAAATTTAGTATTTGGTTAACAAATTGTAACTGAGTCCAAAAATACATAAAACTTACATATAATGACATCAAAATAGGTTTTATAGGCACCAAAGACAATCTTTATGTTGCCTGCTCAAATTGTTTTTGAAAATATTGTAATTCCTTCGCAATAAAATGACATATACGTAGGTGTGCTTGTAAGATAGCTCTTTTCTTTATTATAGTTATCCATTCTACTCGTTTATATGTCGTCCATTAAATACAAAAGCGACACAACTCAAAAACCGTGAAAAATGATTTTATTGCAAAAACGACATTATAAGCACTAATATTTTACGTGACACTAAGACACCTGTCGATTTGACGTTAGAAAGTATCAAAATTATGCAGGTGCCCTTTTTGCACTATCACTCTTTCGAGACTAACTTCAGTGCTAAACTGCCATTTTGTCAGTTGCGACTCGATCCTCGACCAAAACGCACGACATTTTTGTGAAAAAGTGCCATGAAACGAAAAAATAAGTGATTACGTTAAAAAATATGTAAGCAAAAGTGTCATATTTGTAGATGTGGCCGTTTTGAATAAAATAAATACGTAAATATTATGTTTCTTTATATAAAAAGGAGTCGCACAACGGAATGTGGCAGCTTTAATTTTAAAATATCCTCTTAAATTTGATTTTTCATTCATCAAAACTGCCGTATTAGGATTTGCAACCTTTTTGAATTAAAAATATATTCGAATGCATCAATCACAGGAGCCATATTTATATATGATGCTGTTTTGAATAAAGTAAATATGTATGGTTTAGGTTTCTTTATAAACAAAGGAGCCGCAATACGGAATGTGGCAGTTAGGATTCTAAAATGTACACTTCATAGTACGTTTCAAAAAACATTGTTGCATTTACAACCGTTTTTAATACAGTATAATATTAAAATCCATAAATGTACCAGACTGAATAATTGAGTATCTTTTGCATGAAATCTTAAAAAATACATTTCATCTTATAAAAACAGTAACTGTAAAAGGTGGTACTACTTTGTATAGTGTTCGTTTTACTTAAAAGTATATTAGAGATTGTGTGGAAGATGACTGTGAATTTTGTGTACCTATAATTGCGACTACGAAGAAACAATAATGGCATAAACTTCGGATTATTAAGTATTTGTCATACTTTCCTATTATATTATTTGTATACAATACAAGTAAAACAAACATAGATCTAACCCCGCATGTTTTAATGAATCTAAAAACTTATATTACATAGTAGTATTTATTTTTTCACTTTTGGGAATGCCAACATAGGGATGATGACCGTATTTAAAATAAATTATTGGACATTATGCACGGCATCATACTCGAATAAATTATTACTAAAATATAGACTGCAGTCATTATTGTACAGAACTTTTAATTAATATAAGTGTAGTATACAAACGTGAAGTCACTTTTGTGTATTTCAATCTTTCAAAAATCGAAAAAAGATGTTGATTTGACTTGACAGTCATCAATCATCATGCCTTTTGCTTCACTACATAGGTAGCACCCAAGTACTAGCGCTAAACTGTCATGTCATCTAGAAAAGAAATGTTACATTATTACTAATCATAAGTAGATTTTTAAGAAAGACTTATTATCTCTGCAATTAAATATTGAAAGATATACTTTTGTATCGGCAAAAATTAAGTTCTTGCATCAATTCTAATGAAAAAACTAGTCAACCGTCAAAACATATCAATTTGGATCATTTAGTATGGGATCATAGTAACCACCCCACAAATACAATACACATAGAAAAAACAAATAACCAAAGATGTACTTATCCGATTTTTATTAGTTACGTGCTTTTAGGTGGGCTATTTCCGGTTTATAGTAAAAATAAGTGGTATCAAAGTAAATTCCATTCGCAACAATATAACTTTGATCGCGTTGTATTTATTATATACTTATTTACGTAAGGTACCACTTTTTTATATAGCAAGTTGATTCTTGAAGAAAACCGATAATTATATCCAAATTTTAAACTAATACGTCCGTTAAATTCATCAAAATATGTAACCAAAGTTAAAATTAATCAAAGTAACCCCGGTTTACTTTACCTATAAACATGGCCTGACAATATGTAATATGTAAGTAAAGCAACAGTAAGAAAAAGCTTTTGTCTGGTTCAGTTTTGTTAAAAAACAGTATTTTAAAGCAATATTGTTCATCCTTGAATATGGACTTCCGCAAAGTAACGCCTGATTCAATTAAGTATTTCTATATTTAAGACATGATTTTATGGATGATTTAAATGAAATAACTGCTTATTTTTTTGTATTTGTGGCCTTTGATGGGAAAAAAAATATCAGAGTTAATGTTATTTTTTTATGCAAAACGGACGTATACGCTTATAAAAGCTTGCACAGCACATATTACTTTCTATTAACCAAACACATCAAAAGAGAGTTAAAATACCTACAAATTGATATATAACACATATAATATTAACGCTGTAAAAAAATTTTGTGAACAAAAAACGAATACAAAATCTTTAAACAGCTCCCCTGGAAAAAGTAAATTTTTGACTTGTGTCGCTTTTGTATTTAATGGACGATGTAAATGTTTACATATATTATTATCACTGAAGTGCATTTAGCTACACAGCCATACACTCAATAATGATCACTATTATGACAATGATGACCCGGCTTTACTTGGCCGATATTTTACATATTTTTTGTCTTTTACCAATTTCTTACGCATATTTTGTTATGTGTGTTTCGTAGGTGGGCCAATCAACTTTTCGATCGGTCCCGTAACGCAGGTGACAATTTCATAAGTTAGCTAGAAAAATGCTTATAAATTGTACATGCTTTAGTTCACATCGATACATTTAGGTTCCAGCTGTTTTTCATTGTAAATGTGTGTATAGTATTAATTGACGTACATTTGTAAGCTCATGAAAAGTAACGCAGCAGACACAAAATACGTCGACCGAAAAGTTGATTGGCCCAGAGAGCCTAGTGTAGGTAATAACTTATAAAAAACGTCTCGATCGCGTTTACGTTTTTCATCGCCATTTCATACAAATGACGATGAAAACGTTTTTTTTTTTTTTTTTTTATGTTGGCACAACAAAGTGGCTCCACTCCACCTAATCGTAAGTGAAAAGTAGAGCCCAAATCGCGGCGGCAACGAACAGGAGACAATCAGTAACCTGTTAGTTGCCACCGCCTTGCTGGCCCGCTAGATGCTTCTTCACGCTTCGCTTAAAGAGTCCCAACTTATAGGTATGCGGAAACACATGTGCCGGTAAAGAATTCCACTTTTTTATAGTTCGGCATATGAAGGAATTGCCGAATTTCTTAGTACGTGTGGGAATATTTTCCACGGTGAAGGAGTGACACCGCAAACCGGCACGTGTGGTTTTATAACGGAAAGGGGAGGGCGGGATGAGGGAAAATAACTCTTCAGAACACTCACCATGGTACAGGCGATAAAAAACGCTCAGAGAACCAATGTCCCTACGTAGTTGAAGGGGTTCAAGGTGCCTGGTAACCTTAGAGTCGCCTATAATACGGACTGCCCGCCGCTGCATCCTATCGAGAGCATCGAGTAGGTATTGGGCCGACCCATCCCAAAGATGAGAGCAGTACTCCACGCAAGACCGAACTTGTGTCTTATAAAGAAGACAAAGCTGGTCGGGTGCAAAGAACCGACGCACCCTATTCAGGATGCCCAGCTTTTTTGATGCCGTGGTAATTAATGACTCGATGTATTTATTTTGATTTAGATTGCAGCGTATATCCATGCCAAGCATATTCAGGCTATCTCGTAAACCAAGAGGAGTGTTTTGAAGAGTTGGAACTGGGTGGAAGGAAGACGTTTTGGTGGAGAAAGCGCAAACTTGAGTCTTTTTGGCGTTGAACTCGACCCGGCTATCGGAACCCCATTTGCAAATAAGATCCAGAACCCGATCGAGCTCAACGACAAGATCCACACGTTTGTCGCCAACTTCTGCCCTGCTTGCCCCAGGCCGACCGAGATAACGCCCATGGACCGTACTGTCATCTGCATAACAATGAATGTTTCCTAAAGGAAGTAAGTCATTGATATGCAGAAGAAAGAGGGTAGGCGATACGTGAATGCGGTCGAGACTTTTTTAAGTTATTACCTACACTAGGCACTCAGGGTGCTTAGCCAAGTTGCCAATCGCTAGCGCTTAATCGTCAATCGTAAACGAAATGCAGCTAACTGTCTTTGTCGCACTAATATGAAAGAGTGACAGAGAGAGAAAACTACGATACGCTACTAAGCGCTAGCGATTGGCAACTTGGCTAAGCATCCAGCAGTGTTATTCACTAAGGAAACCGCCTTGCTGTCAGCGCTGTGTCAGTGCTGCGGCAGCGTCGAGCCTAAAAATGGTATTCACTAATGTACTTTAAACTACACTAGTGCTCGGCGACGAATGCGGCGTGAGCTGGAACTACATTGCGTCAAAAGTTTGACGTTTAATGTATGAACTTCGTATTCTCTAACGAAAAACAGCGACGAACTCGCCCACAACCTCGCTCACAGCCTCGATTCCTAATGTCAAATCAAACAGCTAGGATTTTAGACAAGGCTCTCTCGACATCGAGCTCGTTGACGAACGCAGCGTCGAATGTGTCAATAAGAGAATAGCATAGCAGGTACCTACTGTTCATAAAATGTCACCTGCGAACACGACGTATTACAGCGCCCGCTCGAGCGTCAAATTGCGTGCTCGTTGTTTGTAATAAACTCGATATTTCGCCGGAGTCATGCCGAGATTAAGCCTTCACTCTCCTGAAATACATGGTTAGCAAATTATGAATGCCATATCTTCAGTAAACAAGGCTGTTACGCCTGTTGCCATGAATATATGGTGGTAACAATAAGGACATAGTTTCGAATGGGGTTGTCATGGATATATTGGAACACTCATAATATAAGTACATATATCTCGACCTTCAACTCTGTGCCGAAACCATTTCATCAATAAGATTATTAAGAATTTATTTTATTTACAGTAAAACTTTCTAGCATAATAGTTACTAAAATCATATAATATGTTTCAGTTACTGCGACTCAAATTCAAAACAAATGAATTAAAACTTATCATGTCAATCGAATCTGAAACCAGGGTGCTTAGACAAGTTGCCAATCGCTAACGCTTATAGCCCACCTAACGAAGACCAAAAGTTGCCTGTCGGGGGAAATAACTCGTGTATAAGCGAATTTTGGCATAGTTGTAGGGAATGGTGTTTTAAATCACGTACTAAAAGTACTGGTGTTTAGGGGTGGAGCTAACGGGGGGAGGGGGGTGTAAAGGCCCTTATTTTTAATTTTTCGTAAATAACTCGTAAACCGTGGCTTGTAGCAAAAAATGTTCTAGTACATAAGTAATCTACATAAAATTCTCTACAAAAAAGATATACGCATATTTCCTCTGGGATCAATGTGTCATGAGATAAGAAACCAAGAAGATGGACACTAAAGAAACAAACACATTTGTTTAAGTAGGTATGGCACATACAGAATGCTCGCGAGCATTCCAAAATATTTTAATGCTCAATTCCTGACCATATTTAGAGTCTTTAATGTTACATAAAATTTCCTGAATTCGGCTTGGTTTCAGAGATAATCAACCTTTTTTTCGAGATAAGTTTTTCGACGTAACTCATCATAAAACTTCTTTTTAATTACAATGCTACCACAATGTTTTTTAATATTACCACACCTTTTGTCTGGTAATCAAAAAATAAGAATAAACTTGACGAAATAACCTGCCCTAAAAAAAATATTATAATAAATACTTTTAACAAATCGTTGTAATGATAAAAAGTACTGGAAATGTTAAAAAGTATGCAAAAAGTCAAAAAAAAAAAGAAAAAAAAAATTTTTTTTTTGGTGGTATTTGACATTAGGTCTCATAATAATTTTTGTTTGTTTTGATGTCTAGAATGCATAGTTAAAATCTTTTGACGATGATTATGAGAATATTTTAGGTTTAGAAGATAATTAGGAATTTTATTTTTACAAATAAGCATACAGGGCGCGCCCGGGCGCGTACATTACAAAAGATTTTAAGTATGTATTCTAGATATCAAAATAAACGAAAATGATTATGAGAAGTAATGTGAAATACCACCAAAAAAATTTTTTTTTCTCTTTTATTTTAGACTTTTTGAATACTTTTTGATAATTCCAGTACTTTTTATCATTACAATAATTTTTAAATTATTTATTTTAATATTTTTTTTATGGACGGGTTATTTCTTCAAGTTTATTCCCCTTTTTTGATTGCCAGGCAAAAAGTGTGGTAATATTAAAACACATTGTGGTAGCATTGTAATCAAAAATAAATTGTATGATGAGTTACGTTAAAAAACTAATTTCGAAAAAAAGGTTGGTTATCTCTGAAACCAAGCCGAATCCAGGAAATTTTATATAACATTAAAGACTCTAAATATGGTCAGGCATTGAGCATTAAAATTTTTTGGAATGCTCGCGAGCATTCTGTACGTGCCATACCTACTTAAACAAATGTGTTTATTTCTTTAGTGTCCATCTTCTTGCTTTCTTATCTCATGACACATTGATCCCAGAGGAAATATGCGTATATCTTTTTTGTAGAAAATTGTATGTAGATTACTTATGTACTAGAACGTTTTTTGCTACAAGCCACGGTTTACGAGTTATTTACGAAAAATTAAAAATAAGGACCTTTACACCCCCCTCCCTCCGTTAGCTCCACCCCTAACCTCCAGTACTTTTAGTATGTGGTTTAAAACACCATTCCCTACAACTATGCCAAAATTCGCTTATACACGAGTTTTTTCCTCTGAGTTTCCTTCGTTTGGTGTACTATAATCGTTAATCGTCAATCGTACACGAAAGGCGGCGAACTGTCTTCGTCGCACTAATATGAAAGAGTGACAGAGAGGGAAAGCCACGATACGCTACTAAGCGTTAGCGATTGTCAACTTGGCTACGCACCCTGAAAAGTTTTGAAACGTACGTGAAGGTTTCATATTATTTTCTTATTTGCTTAACCACGTATTCATCATCTTCCTTTTAGTTTTGATAGTCGTTTTTCTAACATTGACTAATCGAGATCCTGTGGATGATTCGAGTAAGTTATATTTAGTAATGAATTCGGAGTGACAATGGAAAATAGAGTGGAAAATCGTGTACTTTATTAATTTATTATTATACATCGTGACATCTGGGTCGCAGAGCAGGAGTTGGGTATGGGAGGACGATCCGGTTGAGCATCTTTCACTATTGAGATAGCCATGAAATCGCGAAAACATATCTCCTAATTATGAGTTAATTGAGCCTTATTAAATAGTTAAGTAGGTTTAAGACTGGTCTTTTTTCGCGATTTATTGGTTGTTAATATAGCGAATCAGCGTGACCGCCCCTAGTACCCTGTTCACTGCCCATGACCCAAATGTCACCCTGTGTAAGATCCAAATTTAAAATAACAATAGGTACAATGTCTGTTAACCGATATAACGTCAAATCAAAATGCTAAAGACCGCAAGTAGCATACGATTATAGTTAGCATTTTAAAAAGTGTACAAATATATAATTATCATTTAAAATGTTCCTTTTAGCATTTCTTCAGCCTCAATTTTCATGGAACTTTCCTTTCACATGACTACAGCAGTTACGAAGTACAAAGTACGAATAAGCAGCTTTCTTTAAACCGCTTATCATTATAATGGGGGAGCATTGTGTACTTTGTAAAGTGCACTTCGAAACTGGTTAAGTATTAGGTAATCTATTGCTGTTACTAAGTTTTTCGATTGGCGTTGCTCTGTTTGATTTACAGAGAAGTTCGAATACGAAGAATGGGAAAGCGAATTGTCAGTCCATTTTATATCAAGATTTATAAGATTTAAATAATAAATAAATATCTTGGGACATCTTACACAAATCGACCTAGTCCCATGGTAAGCTCATTTAAGGCTTGTGATGTGGATACCAAGCGATGATGTATATACTTAAATACATACACAGCTATGACCAAGAAACAAATATTCGTGATAAATAAATACATTTGTCACCATCCCAACTCCTCCTTCGGGTGTCGTAAGAGTCGACTAAGGGATCGAAGTGTCACTGACCATTATTTGACAAAATATTGATGATGGGCAGCAGCGTCATCATTATTTTGTCAAATAATGGTTTTGCGATCGCCAATCTGCTTGCCCAGCGTGGCGACTATGAGCATTTACCTCCTAATGCGTCTATACGCATAGTTAATAGGAGAGGCCTACGTCCAGCAGTGGACTATCATAGGCTGATAATGATGATGATAAATGATGAAATACACAAATATTGCCCACGCCGGTTTGAACGCGGAACCTCCAGCTTCGTAGGCAGAGTCACTAGGTACCAACTAGGCTACGAAGTCCGTCCAAGGCTACGGAGGCCTACTTATTTATACAAAAGAAAAATATCATAATTCATCATTAGTGTATTTTTAATAATAAAGAGCATTTATTTGTGAAATGAAGAAAATCGTGATGACTAGTTAAATAACAACTGCATGTAAAACGAAATTGGACAAGCAGATACTTCAGCAACTGAATATCGGTCGCTTCAAAAAGCTACACCTATTTATGTACTTGTGTGTCCCAGCTTGTCCAGTGTCCCAGCTTACGATGCTGGACGTCCTGAATTCGAATGCTGGCGAAAGCATTTATTTGTATGTTTATATTTGCATGCTAATCAGCATAATCGCTTTCTATGTATAAAAGTAGCTATTTCATATTTTGTCACTTAGTCGGAACCCAAAACACAAGTTCTAATTTGAGCTAACCGTGGGTCTATGTTGATTTCTGTATAATTGCCCTGGCCCCAATTTCACCACATTGACAAGTGCTACATCTGGGGCGTCTATAGGCTACAGTTACCGTTTGCCATCGGAAAGGCCGTGCGTTCGTTTGCCACCAACATAAAATGCAGGTACTTTAATAAATCAGCAGTAAACACCTACTTTTTTGCGAAGCAAAATTACGTAGGTACATAATTGTCACAAAAAACACGACAACTGTAGCAAAATTCCGACATATGCCGAACCTCAAGTCAAGATTGAATGAAAATTGTACATACTAAACCTTGCGACAATTGTCACGGGTTTTGGAAAATAAAAAGTAATTTATTAACGATATAATAACGTTATTAGTAATAAGTTTATGTCCGATAGTAAGCGGTAGCCGTAGTACACGGAGGCCTATGACGTCACTAACAGTGATATTTTACAATTGTCACACTTGTAATTTTGGTGAAATAGGCCACTGATGGTATTTATTTATAAATAGTAAAAAATAGGTATACATTTATCTATTCATATTATAAATTCTAAATATTAAATGTTAATCACCACGAAAAATATAACAAGGTTTTATTCATAAATGTACCTACACATACTCTTAGAAATAGTAATGACTGCTTGAAAACACAAGTCACAATATTTTTGTAATAATACTCAGTTTTACCCGTGATAAGACTGTGACGCAAATTAATTGGATATAACGTGACAATATTTATTTTCAAAATGCTTGTGGATGCCCACGGTTACCTAAATTTACTCATGTTATACGCGGAGTGTAATTATAACGCCGAAGAGACATTACGGCGGTACAGAGAAACATTATCCTCCTCCACACCCAACTAGTCGTACAACAATTTTACGGGCCTTTGATCGTGTAAGTCACAATATTTAAGATTTTTTTTTAATAATTCCTCATAAACTTTAATGTTCATATTATTTCTAAACTAAAGGTCTTAATTCCATTTATGTTATAAAGTTCCATAATATTATATAGGCAGTACATACCTACACACATCAAACAAAATTCAAAATGGCGTAGCAAATACATCAACCCATCGAACCTCATTTGACCAATATTAGTTTGCCGGCCTGCAAACATTTACCTCCCGACTCATAACGGTTCCAAACGTAATTACCGGCCGCAAACCGATAGATTAAACTACACTTATCATGCCATTGTCTAACTTAGTGTGGTTATTTTTTCATTTTCAATTCCTACATTTCATTTTGAAAACCGTTTGCAAAAAGTTGAAATTATAAACCTGAAGCGAGATTATAAGACCTGGATGAGGGATAATTAACTAATGAATTATAATAAATTAATATAATAATTTAACAACATTTAGTATGGGGCTAGCTTTCAAAACGCATAAAAATAGTGTAGTGTAGATCTCTACACCACTTTATTTTTAATTTAGAAGCCTTGGATTTGCTCTTATATTTATAAACTCGGCTGTATTGTATCGTGTTTTATATTTACCTCTGCATGTTATGTATACACAGGTATCTACGAGTAGGTATGTTTTGGGTGTGTTAGAATTATTCTTTAGAATAATTCCTCAAGAAAATAAGGTAGGATAAGTAACCCAACATCAATTTAAAATACATAAACGAAATGCAAAGCACTGAACAATTCATAATAACTAAGATGGTCATATATTATATTATGAATATATGCCAACATTGTCATGAATGGGAATTAAAACAAGACTATTGATTTACAATATAAATAGTAATCAATATGGCAAATAAAAGTCAACACAAGGAAATTAGAATAAAGCGGTTATAATGCGAATTTTTTCGCTTATTCTTATCTTTAAAAAGGCCTCGGCTCCTAATTGCTTCACCTATAAAATAAGAGGAAAAAGCATCTGCATTTAAATTGCGGGTTCACTACAAGCGGATATTTATGTGCGCTGTACAGAGGTCCATTTTCCTCACTAGAAAGAGGGAAAACGATTTATTTGTTCAAGATTAAGATTAACACAAAAATAAGAATATTATTTGATTTCATTAATTGAAGTAAGTTCAAGATTTATAATATACAATATTAGTATCTGCGACCATATTTAACATGAACGTATAGTGCCAGTTCAAAAATGCCCCCAAACACAATTGTTCAATTGTACCAAAATGGGCAGGACATAGCGCTTTTCTTAACACCGCGCATATTTCGGCGCAACATCTTTGACAAATGTTTATAGAAAATAGCCAATCAAAACTTTGACGGAACAGTCACAACTTTTTTTAAATGGCGGTTTAAGTTTTTATAGGTTGATATAAAATTCATTACCGTGATGCATTGAAGAGGGGGTGACATTTGACAATTAAAATTTAAGGACCGTTTTTGAAAGGCAATTTAGTATGGCGTGCGGCTTCCATGTTTTATTTGTTCGTAGATTAGTATAATAAAATTTACCTTAAAACACATCTCCTCACGGTCAATGTACCTAAGTGTTGACACCATTTCCTTGCTGTTCATGTTATTTTATTTATTTTTAAAACGACGAAACAGCCAGCACCTTATTCTACGGCTTAGCAATGTAGCTGCAATTTTCTGGAATAAATTCTTTAGAAAGTCTGGCTACGGTAACATCATTGTAACTAATCTTATAGTTAACATAATTATTATTCAAAAACTTAAAATGATTACTATAGATATTAATCTCGCGAAGAATCTCGAAGTATTGAGTGTGAAGAATTCACAATTATCGCCTACAGTGAGGACCCACTTTCAAGTCGGTAGGTAATGACGCCTCGGCTACACTCGCCCTAACGATCTTTATTATTATTTGGGACGAGCCCTTTCCTTGTTTAATTAATAAAACCTCCTTTTTATTCTGCATTCAATTAATATATTTTATTACCCTTGGTTACCTAACGACGTAACCTAAACTCTTGCTTCCCTGAAAAAAATGTTGCGGGATTAAAAGAAAATCAACGGTGATTAACTTCTGAATTTTAATTAGGTAAGGTGATTAAGTACATTCATTAGTTGTAGATGGGCTCAAATTCAAAATTCCGTCTCGTATCGACTAGAAGCAGTGTGTTGAATTGTTTGCTAAGTCCGATTCTACACATTATATTGTTTCTCCTTCATTATGTTCTTACAAAACGAAATAAGTAATCGTTGCTAATCTATTTTTTATATTTCTCATAAGTATTTTTAACATTAATTATACATTTCTCCGGGTATCAACGTAAGTAATATTTATATCTCATGCAGACTGTATTTGCCCGATCTTTTCATCAAGGTCACTAAAAGGTAAATACCAATCGGATTTTTCGACGATCTAGACTCAGACCTTATACGCCCATTCCTTTCTTAAACGTGAAGCTAAAAATAAGAAACTCTCACAGGGACACTATTTTGTTAGAATTTCTACGTACATTTTATTAAATACGCAGGAAACAAAAACAGTATTCATTCAGGTTTGCTTGTCGTAAGTAGGTACTCAATAAAATATAACTTGGTTTTAATTTCATTTTTATGTTTAAGTTCAAAATCTTTAATACCGTAATCTTTCATAACCGTCAGTGTCAGCCTCCGTAGCCTAGTTGGTAGCGACCCTGCCTACGAAGCTTGAGGTTCCAGGTTCGAATCCCAGCGAGGGCATTATTTGTGTATTTATTTATCACAAATATTTGTTCCTTGGTCATGGCTTTCTATGTATTTAAGTATCTATAATTATGTATCTATCTATTACATATATCTTCGGCTGGTACCCACATCACAAGCCTTAATTGAGCTTACCGTGGGACTAGGTTGATTTGTGTAAAATGTCCCAAGATACTCGTATTTTTTTTTTATTATAACCAGAGATCGGATTTTTGTGCGACATCTCATCATCAAAATGACGTAAGTCACTAAGAATGTCGCAAATCCATCCGATCTCTGTTCGTAACCTTTATTGTTTGTGAGAAATGGGTTACATTGCCAGTAAGTAATACATTAACAATTCATGTCAGACACACCAAAACTCTACCTTTGCAGGTGCACAAACAATGGCCTGTTGAATGGCTTGTTATAAGTTGAATAGTAGACCAATATAGGTAGCATTGAGGGAGCGATTGATGATGATGATAGGTAGTTACGAGCAACAGACGGTTAAAAGTTCTTGTTGGAGCTAAATAATATGCATTTGAATAAATACAGTTATTGAATACAGCAGCTTCGTTATTAATTTTCTACCCGACTGTTCGAATTCTGACACTACGATGAAAAGGCTATCTTATCCATACTCCTCGCAAAGACGAAAACTTCTTCATAACTTAGGTAAGCCTAGAATGTCTTTGGAGCAAGGCGCTCAAAACTTAACAGCTGTAACAAAGTGGTGCATAAATGTTCTAACTATCAGGGCTTCTCAAAATTCGTACCTCCCCGTCACGGCATGCTCGGCGTTCGTGGAATAAGTGCCCGCTCGACGTGCCCCGGATTCCAGCCCAACCCTTTAAATATAACCGACTTCTTGGCTAGGCTGTTATTTACGAGGTCTTGGTGATAGTGAGTTATCATCGAAATTGTATCCCGGGTTTTAGGTACTGGCGTAAGTTGGGGGATCGCTAGGGAACATAAATACTATAGGTTGGCGTGGCGTTCTAGTTTGCGTCTGCCGTTTACTTGACCTTCAAACCTAGAGGGAACTAGGCCGTCTTGGGAAATCTAAATAGAATCCGTTTCCTTACGATGTTTCCCTTAACAAAAGCCACTAACAAATGAAATAATAATTGACACATATGTTCCCCAAGCTTATTGACCCCACCTGGTTGAAATTATTATGCCGTCGTACAGTAAACCAATTCAAAACCATAATAAAATGACAATTAGTAAGAAATCTCTTACAAGCTTGGTTTATAGCATCACTTAATATGGTTCTTGAGTAGCCCAGGTCTCCAAACCAGTGAACCACCTACGTACCATTTTTTTTAATAATAATAATTATATGTTAGTAAATTTGAGAGTTGCGAGGTAATCAACCGCCAATATTGATTTTGCATCGACCTAGTTGCAGAAACACTAGACAGCATTTTTCCGCTAAAACGAGCGACGCTGTGACGGAAATAAGTACCGTTGGCAAATAAAATAGTTATTTATTGTCATTGATTCTCGAACGTCGAAACTATAAGATGAAATAAACTTTGTGAAGCGTTTTCAGTATACTTATCAAATATATACACTCGCGGTCAATGAATACGGGTCAGGTGGATTTTTTCATAGAAAATAACAACTGGAAACATGCTGATTACAAATATTTAAAATAAAGATTTATAATACAAGTGGAACCGTTTTTAACATCAGATTATATTGGAATTTCCTTGAAGTTATCACCCGATCCGAAAAACACGGAACGTTATCGTCAGATGACTCCGTAGATATAAAAATAGCAACTCATGATTACAGAACTCGTATTACCATACATTTTAGGTGGTTTTCTTAAACGGTTTACATTTTTGTTTATACAAACCGACCTACCGACAATTTTTAAGTTTTTTTTAATTTATTTATAAATTTAGGGAAATTCCAATACAACCTGATTTAAAAATAGATTTTACCTTCACTATAAATATTTTAATAAAATATTTGAAATCTCCATGTTTGCATAGAATACAGATGCCTTATAGAGGCGTCGGGTGACCAGAGGGCTGGCCAGTATTTCGCGCAAAGACTCAGCATAGCAGTCCAGCGCGGCAATGCGGCCAGCCTTCTGGGCACTCTACCTCCCCAGCAGGACCTGGAGCAAATTTTTGATTTATAATTAATTTATTTTTACTGTGTTCATACTTTATTCTTGTTTTTGGAAATAAATAATCTGATTGCATTATTTTCTATGAAAAAAACCACCTGATACGGGTATTCATTGACCGAGTGTGTATATTGAATATAACTGAAAGAAGTGAAATGTTTACCTACATTTCAGTTTTCTTTTACATAAAAATAGTACTATTTTGTTACTGTACACAGAACCATTTTAATTGAGAGGACGTTTGTTAACTTATATGTGACAAACAAATGAATATTCCCTTTTAAACCCTAAGTGTATATAATTAGTAAAAGCCGCAATTCAAGCCTACCTCTATTCTAAAAACTGAAGGGTTAACAGGTACCAGATTTAATTTTATTTATTCATTTTTTATTTACAGAGCACCTGTAAGTATAGTTTTTCATTACTTATTGATTATTATTTACAGCACATAATGATTTAAAGTTGATGTAATGATCTTTAATAATGATCTGGGTATTATATAGTAACCCAGAATAGACGCAGAATTCGTAACAATAAATACTTTCTTATCTAACTGCCGATATCCTACAATCGCTCAGATCATAGTGGCCACTCATGCGTCACATATCTAATCCCTCCTGGAGACAATTCCTCACTTTGGAATTCTATTCGGATTTGTTACTGATTTGATAAGATCTTAACTTGACTAACATATTATCAAATAAGCGCGAACTATTTTCAGTCATCTCAAGGGAACCAGTTAGAGTGATTGAATGAGATGCTCTGATCAAGTGAGCGCCAATTACTCATATAAAACACGCGTCATCTAAAATCAGACATTGGATAAGATTATGACAGAGTAAATATTGTGAGGTATGTACTCTACATAACAAACGCATCAAAAGCAAACTTTATATTTCCTTTCGTCATAATGCATCTGAAATGTAAATTTTAGAAGTACATACATATTACTATGTCAGTGGTCATGTTGATTTTATTCGACTGCTTTTTTTCGTCTATGTGCGAGCATGGACGCATCGTGTGTGTGCTTAACTCATGTTATTAGCAGACTTAATTGTAACAACGGTAAAGTAAAAAATACTCAAGTTGGCCGTGTTACTACTGGTATGCTGATGTAGAAAGCACAACCATGCGGAATAAATTAATACTCTAAACATTTTGTCCGCGAGCGTCAAATCCCACCAACATCCAACATGGTTAATTGGTTATACTAGTTATGGATTACAAAGCGGAAAGATGATTAACTCATGATAACATCACCACCACATCTTCATCACAAGTAGTGTTAACTCATCGAAGCAATACAATCAAACCGCGAAAATAGCATTAGAACATACCTCCCGATACGGCACACGATACGTCGAGCAGTCCCCAATTTGCAATATTCCAGCGTCCAGCGGAGCGTCTCACTGCCAATTTTGCGTCGCACACAGCCCCTACGGACGTCCTGCCGATGCACTCCGGTAGACAAAGTATAATGGACGTCGCCATTATCTGGATGCTTAGCCAAGTTGCCAATCGCTAACGCTTCGTAACGCATCGTAGTTTTCCCTCTCTGTCACTTTTACATGTTAGTGCGACAAAGACAGTTACACTGAAAAAAATATTTACCAAAGTGACTTAGGTTGGCTATATTACGAGGAAACTTTGATATATGTAACAAATCCTTGCTATCAAATTTACAAAACTAAAAAGGTTGAATTCGATACCAGAGTTCTGGTTAAATCAACAAAGAACATTGTACATTATACCAAACAACTGGTGAAATCAACAAAAAACTGGTGTAATCAACCAAATTAATTTAGTAGAATGCCAACATAAAAAGTTTGGTAAAATCAATAAAAATTTTGTGATAGGACCCAATCAACCTTAATTTCCGGTTAGAATTACGCAAGATCTGATAAATCCAACTTAGCATTTTTTTCAGTGTAGCTGCCTTTCGTTTACGACTGACGATTAAGCGTTAGCGTTTGGCAACTTGTCTAAGCACCCTGGACGTCTTTGATTCGAAAACGGATCTATTATTAGAATCAGCATTTGGATGTATTTACATTTGTTTTGAGAGCAACTTTTCTATGCTTTGTGTGCTGATGTAGCTGGTAACATGGCTAAAGTACGACCGTACAGAATAAATTAAAAATTTTACCACGAGCGTTGAACTCCACAACATCCAACGTGGTAATACTAGTAGATTACAGAGCGTAAACAAGCTTAACTAACTCAAGATACCATCACCACTACCAACGACAAAATCTAACCGCAAAAATAGCATTAGAACATACCTCCCGATACGGCACACGATACGTCGAGCAGTCCCCAATTTGCAATATTCCAGCGTCCAGCGGAGCGTCTCACTGCCAATTTTGCGTCGCACACAGCCCCTACGGACGTCCTGCCGATGCACTCCGGTAGACAAAGTATAATGGACGTCGCCATTATCTGGGCGTCTTTGATTCGAAAACGGATCTGATATTAGAATCGGCATTTGGATGTATTTACATTTATTTTCTAGGATTTTTAAAAAGAAACGCATGTTATTGAAAGAGTCATTTCTCAATGTTCACAAAGACAAGGTACGTTATACAGTGATTACATTTAAAATGATAACAAGCCAGAATTGCATTTAGTCAATCATTAACACTGTGCTATATTATGAATTGCTATTTTCAACACACCAAAAATGGAACTAATCTACTTAAAACTCAAAAGTGAAGCTCATGGATCAGATAGCGATCGTTTCTCGTGCGATCGTTATTAATGTCTATATTGCACCTTTTCGTCAATAATAACTAATAAGCTATCATATTTTGAACTCAATTGGGATTTAATCGCGTTCATTACATTGATATTTCCTGACATTCATTATCTTTCAAATCTGCTTAGTTATATTTGCTATTTGCGGATACTGCTACGAGCTACGACTTGCAACCCGGCGTAGCACTTGGCCTGCAATAAAAAATATATATACTTCATTTGTCATTTCTACAGAGTGTATATCAATCGTTTGCTTGAGTTATCAGTAAGTAAAACAGATTAAGAGCACTGAGATTTGAATAATGTCATGAATTCATGATATTTAACAACAATTCGATACAACTATTATATTGAATACTAGTAACTTTTCATACCGAGCCAAGGAATGTTCCTTTCTTGTTGTTTATTTCATATACATACCTAAATGTTTAATTATTCGTAAGATTTAATTTTATTGTCTTCATATTTCAATATAGTTATGTAAGCATGTAATTATATAGGAAACAGAGTTCCTAGTTCTACATAACTGAATTGATATTTTATGAATTTATTACTCATTGTTTTGTCAGTAAGCCTTAGTTTATTACATTACATAAACGCCAAAATACGTTTGCAATACTTAGCATGTTATACGACAAACAGGTAGTCATTTGCGGCTCGTGGTAATATATATAGAGCTACAGGCTTATGAACGCATTAACGTTTGCCGCTACCTTAATCGCAAGTTACGACACATTACTCGGTTACCAAGCCGAATTTATACGCAAACAAAAATATCAGTAAGTCACAATTTCAGACTTCACATCACAGTCATCATCAACAACACCAGGCAAAACACACCTTTCAATTTCGAAGTGACATTTCGTAGCAGTTACTACTTACCGTATAATGTATGAGTTCTGTAAAATACTTATCACTATACATATTGTATATCGACACAATAATACATGTAAATTGTTAGTTTAAGAGGATGTCCCATCAAGCATACAACAAATTAAGTTTGAATACTTTATATTTATATTTAGGTTATATAAATGTCTCCTAAACTAAAAACTTAGTAGCGTATCGCAGTTTTCCCCCTCTGTCACTCTTTCGTATTAGTGCGACAAAGACAGTTAGCTGCCTTTCGTTTACGATTGACGATTAAGCGCTAGCGATTGGCAACTTGTCTATGTCTAAGCATCCTGATCAGCCGGCCTAGCCGAAATGCCATTCTGATAAGTCTCGTGACCTTAATAATGTATGGAAGTGGTCACGTGATTTTTCGTACGAATCTGTCATTCTCATGCATTTGTTACTTATTATCGCTTATCGTATACGATTGCATCTTCGCTACGCCTGCTGAATATGCTGTGCGTGCCTTGACGATAGGCCGATAGATCTGAAAGGCTTTTCAGCGTAGACTACGAGTATCTGTGTGTGCCAGTAAATATCTGTATTGTCCCGCATGCACGCCGATTACCAGCTTAATCGCTCAAGCGTTTCTAGATTACCGACAGTTATCGCAGCAGCCGATCTTAGCACTGACACACTGCAATGCGCATTATGCGCACCAACCAAATAATAAGGTAGTAATACTCGTATAATCTGCCTTATTAAGCAACCGTATACATACAATTACTCAGTTCCTTGAGCCAATAGAATAATAAATATCTCGGGACATGTTACACAAATCGACCTAGTCCGGTAAGCTCAATTAAGGCTTGTCACTCTGTCACTATGTCCATGGGCCTCAGTTCCTGCTTTCCATCAGGTGGACTGAGAGCTCAGTTGTCTACCTTCACATAAAAAAAAAACTATCACGAAAATATTCTGAAATTTTAATCGTGCATTCTAAGAATGTAGGTACTTTAGGACCAAAAACATGATATCAATTTTAACAAGTATTTTTTTGTCTGCATACGACTCTTGTAGAACAAAATGAAAAAGTCAAATGTACAACAACGCTTTCAACAATAGGCTAATAGAAAACATTCCATAAAAACAATGCATTTTAATCCATTGGAGCACAATGCAGTTGGAGCGCGGGTAATGAAACAAAAAGCCTAGCTGCAACAAAACTACGCCTACTACGAGCAATTTCATTCTGTAGAGATATAAAAAAATCTGGGTCAGGTAGGACGTGCTCATAGTGTTGCTAGAGATAGCAGGCTTCTTATAAAGTTCCTAGATATGGCATGATTGTATAGTTGTTTACAACTTTATCCATAATGTGTATATTACTGAGGAGTAAAGCTTTCAAACATACCTGAATAAATATGTCTGGGTAAGACTTAACTTTGCAAAATAATCATAGTTAACATTTGAGTCAGAAGACGTTTACTGCCGGACAAAAGCTTCCCTCGAGGGTCTCCACAACGAAAGATCACTCGCCGCCCTCAACCAACGATTTCCTGCGACCATCTAGTCTGCGGCCCACTCTGAACCTTCCTGTCCCATCGGCCATCAGTTTTGCGAGCAATTTGGCCCGCCAACTGGTAAACTTCAAAATAATGTATTTATATAGTTTGTCCTCTGACTTAGCAATAATGACAAAGTTTGTACCTACCCAGCTACACTTGGCTTGGACAAGTATGTTTAGAGAAGCTGTGTCTATGTATTTGCAATGTTTTTAGCTACCTATACATGGTGCCTCGCGAGGAACCCACATAATTTTAATGCTGAATTCCTGAGCATATTTAGAGTATTTAATGTTATATAAAATTTCCTGGATTCGTCTTGGTTCCAAAGATAATTAATTAACCTTTTTTCGGAAAAAGTTTTTCGACGTAACTCGTCATAAAACTTATTTTTGATTACAATGCTGCCACAATGTGTTCTAATATTACCACACCTTTTGCCTGACAATCAAAAAATAAGAATAGACTTGACGAAAAAACCTGTCCCTAAAAAAAAAACATTTAAAAAATTAGTTTTAACAAATTGTTGTTATGATAAAAAGTATTAGAAATGTTAAAAAGTATTCAAAAAGTCTAAAAAAAAATCGAAAAAAAATATTATTTTTTCTGTGGAATTTGATATTTGGTCACATAATATTTTTTGTTGATTTTGATGTCTAGAATGCATAGTTAAAATTATGTGGTTTCCTCGCGAGGCACCGTGTATACTCGTAATACTTACATCTTGTTTGTGCGATATTTGATATGACTAGGCTTAGGACGTTTGGTGGTATACTATGGTTCTAAAATCCGTAAAGTCGCCGAATGTGAAATTTTCGAAGACAAAATCAAAGTAATGATGTAATTAGGGTTCCGTAGCCAAAATGGCAAAAACGGAACCCTTATAGATTCGTCATGTCCGTCTGTCCGTCTGTCACAGCCGATTTACTCGGAAACTATAAATGCTACAGTAACGAAATTTGGTAAGCATATGTGTTGTATGAACCGCTACAGGATTATGATACTAAATTGTAAAAAAAACGATTGGGGTGGGGGCCCTCCATACATGTAACTGAGGGATAGAAAATTATTAATAGAAAGGTCTTTGAAAATGATATGAAGGTTTATAAATCTCATTTTTATTTAAGCAAATCGTTTTCCAGATATCAGCTCTCAAAGTCTGAAAAATGTGTCCCCCCCCCCCCTCTATTTTTTAAACTACGTTTTATAAAATTCTAAAAAAAATATATGATATGCACATTAATAAATTCTATCAACGATTTCTGGTTTGATTAAATTATCTCCTATAGTTTTTGAGGTAGGTTGATTTAACTGTATTTTTAAAATAATAAATTGATAATGGTACGGAACCCATCGCGCGCGAGTCGGACTCGCACTTGGCCGGTTTTTTTTCTTGTATTTTTTAAATTAAATTATCTAGAATCACCCGAAAAAAAATCAAACTCAGAAAGTATGATGTTATATTAAATGTTATGGAAAGCTTACATTATACGGTATTTCTAGTTGTATTAAACAACCTACGATAAATAAGCCTAACTATTTCTATGTAAGTACCTGTGCCCTCAAAGTAAGAGTCAGGAGAAGTTAAAAGATTTCAACGATTTCAAATTCAGTTTTACCGCATGACAACGAATCGTATCTTGATTCTTACAATTAGTAAGTATCTTTATAGTAAAAAGATTTTACAAAAGCAGTTCCAGTGAAGTTCTGTATCCGAGCACACTGCAATTTGATGCGGGACCACGACCGCCTGCAGTTATGATGCCGCTACCTCAGCCCTGCACCCCTAGAGTATAAGCTGCCTGAAGCCTTATTAAATCAAGGTAGTTTTATTGCAGTCTAAGGATAAGGTACCTGGTATACCACATAGTTGCTTAAATTTGAAGTTAGATTCCATTTTTCAAAATAGTTCCTCCAAAATGAATCTCCAGCTGTAAATGTACATATTAACAACGCCAATTTGATGACGCCAGTTGATTTGAATTTGATTATTTTGCGCCAACCCGCTTTCCCAACCTGGCGATTATGGGCATTTACTTCCTAATGCGCATAGGCTAAGGAGAGGCCGTTGTCCAGCAGTGGACTGATATAGGCTGATGATGTGATATGATGTGAAACGTACATGAAGTTTTTTGAAAAAGTAGCTAGAGGGCTATTGCTTGGAAACGTGTTTTCACGATACCTACCTAATTACAATGGTATTATTTTGAGGTAGCAAAAAAAACCATTTAATCGATACTGATTTACAGTTAAATCGAATCTTTTTTATACAATATTTTTTTATACAATATATTTTATAATTAGTTATCATATTATCAACAAAACCCAGGAAAGACATCTAAAATAAGACCTTTAAAAGCAATTATCTGTACATGTAGTAACCTACATTTACTTTCTAACACGTGTTTCTTTTCTGTGGTAATTACTGGGCACATTCCATTCATTAAATACAATGTTTAGACAAACAAATCACGATCGCCAAAAAACGATTTACCAAAACGAAAACGTCCACTGTCACGATCTCTTCACCACGTCGTCTTCCACAGTCTTTTCAAGGTGTAACCCTCCAATTCCAAATTCAAATACCACCTTTCCCCACAAAGGCTAGAGCTATACACATTCAGCCACAATTAAGAGGCTGAAGGGAATAAAAGGCATTGTGGCCAGTCTGAAAGGAGTGATATACAGCCTTCATCGAACAGCGGGGTTCAACTTATAAATAAAATATGGCGGTTGGATTTGGGACGGTCTTTATATTAAATTCGCGTAAGATTTAGTGGTGACGCGGCGGTTTTCATGTTCGTGTGATCTAGGGTTATGTTTACTAGGATATATTGCGCTCACGAATATTATCCAGTGCTTTCGTGCTCTCAAAAGAGGTTAGTATACTGAATGATATATTTTGGCCATTTGTATACACTGTGCTCAAAGTGGGTTGACAGTTGACAGACTTAAAGAAAGAAATAAGTTTATTCGTAACAAACACATAAAACACAATATACAGAAAAGAAGTAAAATACATTTAACATCGCAATTACATACAAATGTTGCCGATTTCACTAATGAAATATTTTTTTAAATAACCTATAGACCGTGAGTTATTATTATAAACTCTGTTTTTTGAAACTTTTGCACCCATGATCGAATCAAATTATATTGAAATGTAAACAAAATTGTCGGCGTGCAATAACTAATGAATCATGAGCTTTAAAAAACACTTCAATTGCATAAGAACGGTGGTGTTCTGACCATTGAGACATGTTGAAAACAAAATCCGCAATATTCAGTAATGTATTCCCGGCGAATGTCAAAACCAAAGTTTTTTTAATTAATTTTATAATTGACTTTGAAAACAGAAATCTGCCACCGGACACCCTGTATTATTACTTGCGTCGTGGTTGTTTGCGTGTATTTGAGACCATAATATATCTAAATATCTCACCTAATGATTGTCGCCTAGCATAATACCTACATACCACAACACAAGTTTAAATTGAGTCTACTAGATACATTGCACGCAACATTGTCTAGTAATACTTATTTAATCATTTTAATTATTTGTATACATTCGAATCTGTGCAGGTCGTTGCAGTGTAACTGAACGTTAGACACTATGACGTCAGAGGCATCCCCATTGCATTGAATTTATGACGTCACGGCCTATTAGACGTTCCCGGAATGTCACTAACATGTTTAGTATGACTTGGACGGGGGTGCACATACACATACACATATATATTTATATGGTATAAGATATTACTAAGTTATAGTTTGGAGGGTGCAAATTGTTTGGTGTTTCCTTGTGATTTGTTCACAGATGTAAGCAGGGGATATTTGTAGTGTGCATTTTCTTAACTAGAAATATAGAAGACAAAGTATAATATTGGATTCTTGCGAATGAAGGTTCGCAGAAACGTGTCAAGTCATTTTAGCAACTTTTTGAGTTATTGCAGTTTGAAAATTGCTAAACATGTCATTAATCATGCATAGGCATTTTTGAAAGTTATAATACCCTAATATTATGAGTTAGTTTTCCACATCTTTGCTACCCCAGAGTTGTCTGGGAGATATAATTATATGTTCTCAACTCTCAGTGATGATACCACCTATTGTGTAACATTTATTGGATATTACGCCACTACTGTATTTTAAGGAACAAATTGTTGAAACGACAAAAGAGTTTCATATAGAATTGTAATTTACTAAAACATATGTTTTAATATTGTGTGATAAGAAAGAATTCAATTTTAAAACATAGCTTTCATGCTCTACACTTTAAGGTTAGACTTCAATTTACCGAAAAAAGACTACTTAGTCATTCCGTATACATAGTTATTATGTTCGTGGCCATTTCATATGTTCTTGAAAAAAATCTCATTATAATACTCGTAATATTCAAAGTAATGATTACCTTCTATTATCATATATTTATGTGGAACAACTCAAATTGTTTTTTTTTTCAGTTGTTTTCTTTTAAGTAGTACTTAACACTACTATGTATATAAATTTTAATATTAGATGTCACGTACCGGCGTCGTTGGTAAACTTCGGTATTTTTTCATTGGAATATGATATATTGAAATTCTAATGTCTCAATTCATCATCATCATCATCATATCAGCCGAAAGACGTCCACTGCTGAACATACGCCTCCCCCAAAGATTGCCACAGTGACCGGTCCTGCGCCACCCGCATCCAGCGGACTCCTACGACCTTCACCAGGTCATCAGTCCACCTTGTGGGGGGCCTACCCACGCTACGCCTTCCGGTACGTGGCCGCCACTCAAGAACCTTCCCGCCCTTGTCATAATTAATAATTTCGTAATGAGCTTGCCTTGATATAGGTAGTTTAGTTTTGATTACCTAAGTTCTTCTTAATTACGAGGTTTTCTCTGCACGAGTACGCTAAATAAATCACTACCCATAAGTATTACATCAAAACAAACCCCGAATTGGAAACCTCAATCAATCTCAGTGTCAAAGTGTTTGCCATTTTGAATTCCCATACGATTTCAATTCTTTTCATACCCCGTCATTGTACCATAATAACTTTGTGCCTATGGAACCCTCCGCGCTACGGAACCCTCAGGCACGACCCTCGTGAAGGAATGCACTCGACGAGGATATTAAACTCAAATCATCGAGGGTGAGGGTAGTCAGTGCAGGCATAGTCTAAGAGAAGGCAGTTCAAACTTGGTCTTGTTACCGATTACTTGTGTAATACAAGTTCCTATGCCTGTAGCCGTACCATGAGTTATTATTAATGTTACTATCGCAGGCTTACTTACTATCTGGCTCTCGCACCATTACCTGAGTACGAGCGGGATGAATAGAAAGTAAGTCCGCATTAATTACATGGTGGTAGCTCATAATGGTAAGCACACTGTATCGGACGAAATGTGTCCATTACATAAGTTACATTCAATTTTTTTGCAGCCTACGCGAGTGCCATGGCATACATAACATAAACAGAAAGTAAATCACATCAAGATTAGGTAACGTTCACGCCTAGCTCAAGATAAAGACTGTTCACTAATGGCATGTATGTATTAAAAAATATTGGTTGAGAATATTACGCAATGCGACTTTAAAAAAAAAAGAAAACTTTATAAAAATCTACACACACATCGACTCTTAAACGCTGCGGAACTATACGTGCATACCATAATGACACCAGCTAAAGATAAAAGTTATCTTACATTTGCTTGCATTGCATATCAATAGCCTATTCTGGCAGCTAAACCACCAGTGGCCTATTTCACCATAATTACAAGTCTGACAATTGTAAAATATCACTGTTACTGACGTCACAGGCCTCCGTAGGCTACGGCTACCGCTTACTATCGGGCGGTCCATGTGCTTGTTTGCCACCAACATAAAAGTATTACTAATAACGTTATTATATCGTTAATAAACTACTTTTTATTTTCCGAAACCCATGACAATTGTCGCGAGGCTTAGTACAATTTTCATTCAATCTTGACATGTGGTTCGGCATATGGCGGAATTTCGCTACAATTGTCGTATTTTTTGTGACAATTGTAATTTTGCTTCGCATAAAAGTAGTTATTTCTGCTGATTTATTAAAGTTTCTGCACTACATTTTATGTCGGTGGCAAAAAAACGCATGGCCCTTCCGTTGGTATGCGGTAACTGTAGCCTATAGATGCAACCGATTGGAGAAACAGAAAATTTACAAATGTAGCACTTGTCAATGTGGTGAAATTGGGGCCAGGTAAATAACGAAATGTAACTGCAATTATAATTTATTTTTCATATTTATCTCCGAATCGACTTTAGGCATTTACATTTCAACGCTGACTCTTAGCCTACCCTCTTAAGTGCAACAAACGTCCACTGACTGGTGAGTGCAACTAATGACCGCCTGTCACTGGGATGAGCAAACCGATACTTGCAAGTAACGGCCCCTTAATTGTTTTTGACAGTTTACAGTACCTACTCGGCAGTTAATGCGAAAAGTTTCACGTCAGCAAGTCACTTTCACAAACAAAAATAGCCCTAAATGCTTTGTAATAAGGTGGTACTATTAGTATTCAAATTAGCTACGCTTAGTATATTATGTTCATCTGCATTTTGGAGGACTATTCAAATATATACTTTATTCTCATATAATAAGTTGCACAATAAGTTGAGTTTTCAATAACTGTATATTACAAGTATAATGTGTCATGAACACCTACACAATTTTTTTACAATTTATTTTAATTAATGAGGCCATAGTTTTTTATACACTAGTTCAATATAGTAAAACTATATTCGTATGATTAGTAGGAATCCTATAGTTACATGTAGGCGTAAACTACGATTCCATTTTGCAATCGTATACGATAAGCGAAAAGTGATAATTCAGATAATTGAATGAGAACGCGGGTTCGAACAAAAGTCACGTGACCATAATAATAAATTAATACATTACGGTGGCGCGATTTTTTGTTAGAATCTGTCATTTTAAAAGATTTATTACTTATACGAGTAGTAAAGGATTGCAGAATAGCATCTTGACTAGGCATGCTTATTATCGTCATCGTATTATATGTATTTGTCGAAAGACCTGCTACAATTTACTTTTTCCTTTGCTAACGCGAATAATTAATACCTTGACATCTTCCTTCGATCGCTAATTTCCATGTTATACCACATTTGTCCCGGGCGGTGAACAAAGAAAAGCGTTCTTGAGGCTTCATGAAACTTCATCCCTACCTACCTATGTGCGTATTATTCTTGAAAGAAATGACTGACTGATACGTAGGATTCTAATTGGGGCGTTTTGTTTAATTATATTTTAGCAATATAGCCTGATGTATTGAAAGGTAATACAGGTTCCCATTACCTGAAGTTATTAAAGGTATTAATAATAGCCTAAAGGATATTTCATATACATAAATACTCGTATTTAGATTGTAACTGTGTATTAAAAATCTGGTATGATAAACACGTTTATTTCCCTTAAAGGTCATTCTATGTACTAAATCATCCCTTCACAATTCACCATCACTCTATCAATCCCCAAATACCACTAAGCACTCATAACATTTTCATTGTCCAAAGCCGACCTCAAGACAGCCCTCCCTAGAGCCCGCTAAACCTATTAGCGAGGGCACTAATAGGCCGTGACGTCGTAAATTGGATGCAATGGTGATGCATGTGACATCTTGCTATGTATTATGCAATGTTAGTGCATCGTTGGAATACTTTAACTGAAATTTTTGAAGGGTATGGTATGGTTTATACCTGAACGGAGCAGCTTTTATGGTTACGTTGAGTCACATGGTGTTTTTATTTTCATCATCATCATCATATCAGCCGGAAGACGTCTACTAGACGTGGAATTTTTATGAAAAATGAAAAATCCGACATGTCATTCCGAAATCGGCCTGGGGCCTATTTCTCGTACATTACAAGTTCACAAGTCTACAAGTTTACATATAAAACTCAATTGCACAAGTGTGTTTTAATTCTGTTTCTCTAACAAATGATTCTACAAGTGCTACATGGAGGTAGCACTTGTAGTAATCATAGAGTAAAAAAGAGGTTTATTTACTAAGCAAAGTGGAAACGCAATGGCCATTATAAATGTTATGTTAATGTCATTGTCACTCATGTGCATCATAATCTTCATAAGAAGAAAATACGTCCTTTTAAAATTTAAGTGACAATATATGTCATCTACTATTCTTCAATAAAATGGCCGACTTGTGTCTGGCATGTGTCAGGGGAATGTATGTAGTGTATAAAATACAAGTAGTTATGAATAGCGTTTCTTAAAAATATTAATCACAAGTGTAAAATCAACGTCAGTTTCGTCAGTCACTCTTAGAATGTTTACAAGCCCTAGGGTGTCCGTATTTTTATATGATAAGGTGAATTCGTTAATAAATTACGCTAATCTTTAATAATATATTGTTTTGTTTTTGTGAAATAGCTCAAATTGTATTCTTAAATATTTTTTTGAGTTAATAATGACATCGTGATTTACACGAAAGAATGCAAAATCAATACAAGTAGTAATAATGATGTCTAAATGCTACACGTACGTATGTATATTAAAATGGTCGAAATTAGAATTGAAATGCCCGATAATCATAGCAATAAATAGCTTAAATATTAATTTTTATTTTACTAAAGACATCTAGCGACCAATAGAATAATCAAATTGGCGGCGAGTAGGTGAACTAGAATCGTCAAATGCTTCGCATAACGCTTATGTCTATGGTTTTAAAACTGTGTATGCGGTCCTAGTACAACTGGTGATTGACAGTAGCTCGCGGCCTTCATAGGGCTACCCGTCTCTTTTTTATCAATACAATCAATAAGGGACTAGTAGCCCGTGAGAAGAGCGCGTGTTGGTGTTGCGCATAAGATATTATGCTAGCCTGATGCCTACGTTACTCTAAAATATCTATCAGTCTCAATTACTATGTATTTCTATCCTGTATGGGTATACTCTTGGCTCGACTCAGTCGTTTTTTGTCAAGTTCTTTAATTCGACCCTTTCTGCTTTCGTCACCCGTTCTTGATTTGCCATTTTCGTGTGAAGCCTATTTCATATTTGGTAAACTTTGTGCTTTTGCCATTTTCTTATTTTAGCTCATTCGTTATTCGTCACCATCTTCTTTGAGCATTTTCGGTGACAGTCATTCTCTTTTTTAGTATAATTCTCTATTTGTTATGTTTTTCTAGACAAAAATGTATAGAATAAAATCAAAGACGATAGGTCGAATAGCAAATGAGACCAAAAAAGAATAGACTAACATTGAATATGCCCAAAGAAGATGGTGACGAATAACGAATGATCCAAAAGAAGAAAATGGCAAAAGCACAAAGTTTACCAAATATGAAATAGGCTTCACACGAAAGTGGCAAATCAAGAACGGGTGACGAAAGCAGAAAGGCACGAATTTAAGAACTAGACAAAAAACGACTGAGTCGAGCCAAGAGTATACCCCTGTATGTATATGCCCCCGCAGCACCACAACGTGATAAAGCTTACAACGAAAAGAGAGGCATAGATTTTGGAACTACTCTTACGGTTTATAAGCATGCTGTACCTAGATTTGTATTTTTATTGGTTTATGTCAAATAATATTTAACACTATAAAATAACCCCTTCATTTATCGATGAATAATGGATTTATAATAAATCAAACTTTTCGCATTAAGTGACAATTACACTTCGTCGTTGTTCGTCTAATACATCATGCGTCGTTACTAAGCAACATACTTTGCTTTAGGTGCACGGCTCAGTGTAATTCCCGCATTAAAGTGGTTTGATTTCCATATAAGTACGGTTAGCACATGATTGGTGCGACAATATGTCGCTGCGAGATAGACTATCCGTCCCTTTTATTAATAATAGTAACTAAAAGACGGGAAATCTATCTCGCAGCGACATACTGTCGCTCCGAACATGTGCTAAGCGTAAATAATTGCTTGTGGTTTAGCAAGCCGTAACGTATTACCACATTATAAAAATATGCGAATTTTCTCTAATATATATGGCAATCGAACAACCTTAATGTTTTATAGTTATAGTAAATGAAACAATTAGGACCTTTTTAACAATTTTATTTTATTACAATTACAATAGTATTTTTCATAGTATAAGCTTTGGAGTATCCCATACAAAATATTAAAATATTCTCATAACTCCACCTACCCCAATGGGGTGCGCCAAAGTATTTATAAAATTGCAACTTAGATTATTGGAACTCCGAAAATTTTTCTTATACAATTTAACTTCATAATGATCGGTATTTAGAATAATCTTTGTTCATAATCATCATCACATAGAATTATTTATGTTCATAATATTGTTTTTCATACATATTTTTAGTACTAACTTTTATGTTTATATAATTTTTCACTATACTTATTTTATGCTATATATTCTAATGTTATAGGTATTTATTTTTATCTGTACTGGTTTTATGTATGAATTATTTTTGTTTAATTAAATATAAATCGTACTATTACTGTAAACTAGCTACCTGCATAAATCAGGTTGTGGCAGAGTAGGTACTGTACTAAACGGGTTCCCTCTAAACTGTTTTTGTCCGAAACGCTTAGGACATAACATACTTGGTATAATCTATTTTTGTATCAACTTAATGAGACAGAAACATCACTTGGCTTAAATAACAATATTTCGAATATTATTTTGTCCGAAACTATCTTGGCATATCATTAATTACGCCGAGTGTTATAAGACAGAAATTAGATTTGCATTTTTTTTTGGGCATGTTCGAAACTTGCCTTTTTCGTCAGGCAGAATTTGCTGTGAGGGTGAAAATTTCTGCAGTGAGCGAGCGAAGCGAGCGAACAAAACCTTCCGGGGCAGATCCGACTCGGATAGGTTAGGTTAGAAGACTAAGGCGGGAGCTTTGCTCCCGCCTTAGTCTTCGAGGTTATTTTTTTTTAGCAACCTAGAAAGTACTCAGCTCAGTAACACAGTCAGTAACGTATAGAATATTACCTACTACTACCTCGATTATATTGAGAAGTTGTAATTATTCCTTCTCTCTTATGCTAAAACAAACTATGCCGATACTTTTTATGCACATCCAGATTATGCCTCATCATAAATAGGAGCATCGAAACTATGCTCGAATAATATTCGAACAACTCGAAATCTGCCACAAAGAAATATGCTAAAGTTGAGTATGTCACAACAGTTTCTGCACAAAGCCCATTATGACTGCATAGTTTAAGTTATTCATAAAATAATTATACCACAACAGAGTGAACCTAATGGGAAAATGTTTATATATAAACAATTTATTTCAAATAACTTTATGAGTATAGATTAATCTACTTGACGACTTTAGGAGGATAAAATTTCGAAATAAAAATCGTTATGAACACTGTAGGTAGAAGTATAATTTTTAGTAAGAAAAAAAGTATGAGAAAAAATTTTCGGAGTAATGATGATTGTGAGTAAAAAACGGTATTAGTAAAAATATTCGAAGAAAAAATTGTATAAGTGCCAATATGGACCCACTCCAATGAGGTGAATCAGTGGCCCTAGCACATCTTGTGCTTAACAGCAACTTGCACCTACCAGATTCTTTTCGATTGCATAGATTAAAAGGAGATGTGTATCTGTAAGTTGATGTCAAATACAAGATATTCTAGCCCCCCAGTGATCTCCGCCATGAGACACAGTGGCCTTAGCACATCTTGTGTATGAAAGCAACACGCAGCTAGCCATCTCTTTTCGATTATACTGATTAACAAGAGACTGGTAGCCGCGAAAAAGCAGCGTGCTACTGTTAAACACAAGATATGCTAGCCTCCAGACTTATGAATCTATTTAGTCAATCATTTAATTTTCTTAATTTGCATTCATATACCAACTATACATAGTATAGGTAGGTGGGTGAATATCCGAGCGTTTCAACCGCTTAATTTTGGTGGCAACATTCTTGCCGAAGTTTCTATTGGTTACAATGTGCTACTTATCATGTCATTTGAAGGAGGAACGGTACCTTATACTAAATGAAATGACGAAGTATAACATTGAGACGTTTAGAAACTTCGGCAAAAATGATGCCACCAAAATTAGGCGGTTGAAACGCTCAGATATTACCAATTTAATTAACAACTTGACGCTGGTGTATATAGTTCGTATTTTAAAAATCGGTTTGTTCGACTTATCGGGTTTCACTACGCAACCCTCGTAATGGTCAAGGACCCTATTGGATTCCAATAGTGTCTTTGACTATTAGTGATTCCGTACATGTGGAACCGTGTATATTATTATGAATATTCCTTTTTATTTAAAGTAAGAGTTATGCATTGTTTCCCGACATAAACTTTAGAACCGTAGGTATCCTATATATTCTTAGGACTACGTTTGAAGTGTCCATTACTAGTACTTCTCAACTAAAAGTTTCCAACACTTGCACCAGTGACCATTAAGTTATCATTCAATATACGGTTAACTTAGCAGATAATTTTTTCATGCGGATACATACTATAGCATTAGCGGTTTACTTGTAAGTTATGTTATGATAATCAAAGAATAAAGTAATATTGATAATGAATTATTAAGTACCTACTTAATAATTCATTATCAATATTACTTTATTCTTTGATCCTATATACCTATATAGTAGGGTGGACCGATTTTTTTATTTTCGGGTAATCATAAAATAATCTTTACGAATCGATACTATGCGGCTAGAAAAACAAAAATATTATGACCATTTTTGGATATTTTATCATTATGGACCCCATATAGAAGCCCGAAGATCGGCCTTATTTTTAAGGTTTTTTTAAGAAAACTCGGATGAGTATTATTTTCTGTTTTAATTTTATGGATAAACAAAATAAGATTGTTTTTCATAAATTTAAGGTTTGTGTGATTTAATTATATGATAATTGTTCGCAGTACCTCCAAAAAATAATTTTCAACTTTGAGGCTCTTGGGGCAGTACTTCCCGAATGATTATCGTAAAAAGATATATTGTTGAAAAAGTTACTTTTTAGACAGGTTATTCCTATAGGGCCGCGTTTCAGAAAATATTGAAAAAAAATTTTTGTCCATGGATACATTGAAGTATGAAAAAAAATTTTTTTTTCGGATTTTTGGAACCGCGGGCCAATAGAATGATAGTCGTAAAAAGTAACATTCTGTAACAATATACCTTTTTCCGATATTCATTTGGTAAGTACTGCCCCAAGAGCCTCAAAGTTGAAAAACAGTTTTCGCCGATACTGGTTATAATTTTCATATAATTAAATTGTGCAAATTCTAAATTTATGACAAATAATGTTATTTTGTTTCTACATAAAAATAAACCCGAAAATATCCACGAACTACTGACTTTTCTTAAAAAAACCTTAAAAATAGAGTAAATTTTTGGGCCTATAAACGAAGTACAAAATAAAAGTAAATCCAAAAATGATCATAATATTTTTTATTTCTCTAGCCACGAAGTATCGATCTATAAAGATTATTTTATGAATTTCCAAAAATAAAAAAATCGATCCACCCTACTATATAGGATATAGGAAACAGGTACTCCTTGGTGTTTGGCAATCGGTACAATTTATAAATACATACATACAAATATATATACGGCACACGCCTGATAAATATCGATGATCTTTATCAATTGAGCTCAGCAGGCTGGTCCAGATGCTTGAAGATGCTAGCGATGCTCATACTATTTCCCATCCATTTTTTGATCAGACTCTTGAAATGAAATAGCGTACGAGTACAACTTATTTTGGAAGCGTTTATCCTGTTACTGATTGCTATTTCCCAGATAATCAATGAACATGAATAATAATAAGCAGGCCGTGACTTATATACCGGTATTTGGCGTCGAACCTGATACTTATCTCGGAATCTTCCGTATTCTGCTGCTCTACCTTAATTACTTACATATGTACTTCCTCCAATACTCCTTTTACCTGCGAAGTTATAAGTTTTTAAGCGTGTAAGCGAGTCCTAGTTTTGTATTTCATAAATCCTACTGAATGTTGTTATACTCGTACATGTCATAGATACATTGTTAGCGTGATTGTTTCATCGAACCTTATAAGCTTATAACCCTATTTAGGTACACATTACACACATTGTATAACAAAGCTAATTTACAAAAATATATTGACGTATGAAATTGTTAGTTAAAATAATGATTAGGAACAAGACCGCCCAACGTCTTCCGTTGTTTGCCTCAGTATTTTTATGGGTCGTCTAAAGCCACCAAAGCCACATCCATCCTTCCGAAACCTCTCGAAGAGTGCTTCGAAGTCTGGCGACGGCTTACTGCCAGCGTTACATACGTATAACGGAAACAACGCAAAGACTGAAAAGCGATGCCGAGGCTACTAGGATGGAACCTTGCGGGTGTTGGGCGCCGATAATCATATCGATAATACACATATTCCATAATACTCGCCGCAGCATGACGGCGGTAAGAATACATTTCTCACCATCCCAACTCTTCCTGTGCGTATCGTAAACGTCGACTACATTATATAAAGTGTCACGACGACGGATTTATTGATGATGATGTGTCCATCATCATAGTGGGCACACAACTGAGATCGCCGACCCGCTGGCCTAGCATGGCGATTAAGTATGGGCATTTACCTCCTACTACGTCCTGCGTAGGTATAAGCAATAGAAGTGACTTTTGCCCAGCGATAAGCTGATGTAGTCTGATGATGATGAATACACGTATTCCTCATAGATTGCCACATGATTTAGTCACGTTTTATGTAGCATTTAATACATATAGTCTTGTCCTTAATAATCTTAAAATACACATACCTAAGCCACAACTTGCTGGGTATGAAAAAAGTGGTGGTAAGAAATGACAACTCTGAATTTTCTTAATTTACGTGTACGGAAAATAGTTGCTTAAGTTCTACCTCTATTAAACAAAAACCATTTCAATATAATATGATAAGACTTGACAGACAAATAATAACATAGACAATCCGATGGAAACTCCAAAGGTCCCTTATTGACGGATTTTATATTTACATAGAATAAATAGTAATGTATTCATATAATTATATGCTCTTACACACTTTCAACACTACTAAAAGCAGAGCCGACTTACAACATAATTTCGTACCTAAATATTGGCCGGCCAGTCAGAGCCGCCATAGTCGTCTGTTTCTGTCTACGTGTGAAAGAAAGAGATGTTACATAATTGTTGACTTATGCAATATAATATTCAAATGTTTACTATTTCTACTATATACTAATGTACTTAATTGTATAAATAATTACCGTATCGAAATAATCTTCACTTGAACACCAAGAACAACTAAACGTGTCACTAGGTGCTTGCAACGTTAAGAACACCTTTAGGTGCCATGATGTCACCTGTCAAAGCGATTCTCACACTTTTACGTATGGCTTAGGTACATTTGCTCGATTGGGTTCGAACTTTTGGTGTATTTTTTAGCCCTATCTTGTGTAAGATGTAAGGCGTTCAAAGGTAACATGACACCATGAAGCTAACGCTACTCAGGTAATTCAGCTCAAAAGGCACGAACCAAATACGAAGCCGAAGAATCACTAAATTATATTCATAATCTGTAAATCTGTAATACCTATTCATTTTATTACATATAACTTAAATATTCAAGAAAACAACAGAAAACGGAATATGTGATTCTCTTAAATATGAAAAAGTAGTAGGTACCTAGTTATAATATATTATACAATAATGTCTGTTTCAATCTTTAACCTCAAGAATTAAACCGGCTCCGTTGTAATTATGATCCCAAAAGGCTACAAGATTATACGGAAATGAAATAAGGTTAACATAAATGTATCATATTTTGTGATTGTTCCGTTGTCATCAGCAGTTCCACGTTTGTTATATTATATTACACTATGACAAACAAGTAACCTGATGGTAAACAGCTACTGCAGCTTATAAACGTGGGCACAGTGATGTCACATACGTTTTGCCGACCCTATGTCTCTATGTCGATAGCAAAAGTCGACAGAAGTCTTGGTGGGCCCCCCATTGAATGCCCGTAGAGTTTTGGTTATGTTACGCAGCAGGAAACCATCACCATTAATAGATAGAGAATGTTAATTTGACTTTAGTTGTCTGTAAGGTATTCATCTCCCACCTCTTTACCCTTCACTTGATAAAAATATAATATTTATATGAATACGCTTGATATGTACATGAACGTACTAAACATCCATGTAAACGTGGATTTCAAGAATGAACGCAATTTCTCAATACTTGAGGAACTTAACTGATTAAAAATCCGTTTAGAAGTTCCCAAAATTCTAGGATTTCCCAACGACCCCGCCATCGGAAATAGTCTCTGACAAAAATCCTGTATTGCTTATTAGTTGCTTAAATTAATGTAAGATCGTCATATAGCGCACCTTCTACGAGTAAATACTTAAATATTGTCAGCTCATGCACCTACGGGCGACTTCCTTTACTGCTGATAGTCTGCTATTGACACTGGAAACTCTACTTGTCAGCATCCATAACCTAGCTAGCATTGACTATGCCTACGAAACTGGAGGTTAAAGATTCGAATCCCGGCGAAGACGAATATTTGTTCCTTGGTCATGGTTGTTTTCTTGTTATTTCAATATAAGTATATCTTCCTATTTCAGTACCTATAGTATATACAGTGTAGAAATTAAACTCAGGCCCTGGAGGAAAACTACTTTAAATCCTTAAGCTAGCTCATTTTACTTAAAGGAGACATTCCTTTATTCCGCCGTGTGGTGACGGCAGTAAGAATACATTTGTCACAACCCCAACTCCTCCTGCGGGTGTCGTAAGAGTCGACTAAGGGATTGAAGTGTCACTGACCATTTTACAAGATTGATGATGGGCAGTAGCGTCATCATAGTGGACACATTACTGCAATTGCCAATCCGCTTGCCCAGCGTGGCGATTATGGGCATTTACCTCCTAATGCGTCTATACGCATAGTTAATAGGAGAGGCCTACGTCCAGCAGTCGACTAACATAGGCTGATGATGATGATGATGATGATGTATATTGTACCTATCTATTATAGAAATATGTCGTCTATCCACACCACACACACACACAATATCGTCACGCATTCGCACAATCTAAGCCTTATTTATTACTTTGGGCCTATCGACTTGTAAAATATTGGTGTAAGTAAATAACATAATCCACATCTATGACAGCCGCAAACGAAATGCGTGTACCAAGTTCTGAGAGTCCCCGTGGTCTTCATCTTCAGTTTCTTCGATTTCTGACAGAAACGTTATTTAAATAAATACAAAATTCGCCATGGACAGGACATGCTTAAGAAACTTCAAAAGATCGCTTGATTTCTCCAAAATGCTAATTAGATCCTGACTTGATTGTTTAACCAATTAAAAAGTATTTTAAATAAAAAATATGTACATATATTCAGCACAGTTACTTCGCTATCGGAAAATTGGCTTTTATTGAATTTTCACCCCTTTGTTAATATACCTACAGCTATAGCTACTCTTGAACATTTCCCTCAGTTCTATAAATACATATAATAGTTACCATAACCACTACGTTTTTTCAATTACATTTTCCTCTAGCCTGAAAGTAACTTGCCGCCAAAAGCTCGAATAATGAATAACGAATTAATAACTAATTTCCTAGTGGGAGAATCACTTTGACATCATACGTCATGACAAAACAGATTCTGGGTGAAGACACGACAAGACAATACGCCTCGGAGCTCTTCTAGGTGGACTTGACTTCCCTGCAAACACAACAGAAACGAATAGAAGATAAATAAAATTATTTATTTGTACCCGTACACAATATAGAGATCTCTTTTCTCTTACGATTTTCTAAGATAAAACTAAAAATATGCGCGAATCGACAATGGTTTCCCTTGTAATAAAATTAAATGTGAAACGATCGTTTATTTATCAATGGTAAAAGATAGCACTTGTATACTTTTGTTGTAGACATTAATTACATGACGGCTTCCATAATTTAGTCGATAATCAGTAGTCACCCTGCTTGCGAAGCGAGGTTCGAATCCCGGAGGGTGCATCTCTTCGCGTAAGTAGTATTTATTACAAAAATATTGGTTCCTCAGTCATGGTTCTTTTCTACGTATTTAAGTATCTAATACATATATACCAAATATACATATCCTCCTTTAATTAGTACACAAAACCCAAGCCTTAATGGAGCTTACCGTGAAACTCTGTAGATTTGTGTATGAATGCTTTATGACGTTCATTTATATTTTGACTATTTTACGCAGTAGGTATGAAAACTATTTTACACTATACTTCTTAGGTACTCACATTTACCTGTGGTTATACTTTCGTAAGATACCTTAACGAAATATTTAGATTAAAAAAGGCAAGTTGCCTTGATGCATATTTATAGAACACACAGATTGATGCATTATATAGTACATTTTTGTTTACATTACTTACGAGTACATACTATTTAATAGAATCTTATATTCAAAGCTAATCTAAGCACGGACACCGTTTACCAATTTTTCAATACCAAGGATGTATACCTACCACCTTTCCTGGAGGAGCTATTCTTCATCATAATTAAAGTTCTTGACGAAGTATTCCACTGTCCGTTTCATATCTATCTCATCTTGCCTTGAATGTAGTTCACCATTGTTGACTGATTAATTGCATTTGCTCTTCGATGTGCATGTAAAAAGTAAATAATATATTAGTAACTTAAGAATTTTAAGTGACTGGCCAGGTGGCCAGATATAGCACAGAACCGGGATGAATAGAAGAAGAGGGGGGAGGCCTTTGCCCAGCAATGGGACAGAATGGGCTTATAATAATAATAATAATCGGGGGCAGCTTGTGGCGAGCTGACGGTGAGTGGCGACACCGCGGACCCCTATTCCAGAGGGCCCTTTTATATGGCCCTCGCCTCTGTGCTTGCCTTGACCGGCCGGCCAGAGTGGATTCGCAAGAGCGGGACCTATGCTCCAGGTTGGAAGTGTAAAATGTCATAACGCCGGCGGCCCTTGAACGGATTACCGGGATCTGGCTACCGCAG
>JALPQI010003362.1:0-79389 GCA_025490895.1 Thaumatotibia leucotreta
AACTAAACCGGAAACGACAATGGATAGTACAACAGAATACCACAGTGCAACAATAATCGAGGAGCTGCCGGGAAATATTGCCGTTTCAACACTTCCGTCACTTCCTTTCGAAGGATTCGACCCAGGACAAAACAGCACTGTATTAGAAAGTGATCACAATGCTACAATACTCATCTTCCCTGAAGAACCAGACTTACAACTAACATTTGAAGTGCTGAACATAGTGGCCATAATAATGATGTTTGCAGAATTGTTATTAACCCTTGTGGCGATAGCAAAACTAAAACAATGGAGAAGAAATTACAGAAACCTCATGTTGACGCAAATCAGCTTGGCCCGACTTTTGCAACGCATATTAGGCTATGCTATATTTTTGGAAAAGAAGCCAAATATTTTTGATAATAGTAAGCAACCATGCCTAGCGTACCTTTTCTTGATTACTTACTTCAACTTCGTCACAATATTTCTCGTATTCTTTCTCATCAAACATATGTACGATACCTTAATAGTGATATTTGTCAAAATTAACAAAAACCGTCTCTACAAAGTTACAGTATTTGCATGGTTGTTTCCAATTCCTCTTACAATCACTTGGGTTGCATTCGTTACATTTAATGTTTTTGAAAGGTTTTTGGTGGACGTGATATTTTGTAGTTTATTTAAATGGACTTTCACTGTTGTAGGGACCATCCTTTACATTTGCATTTTACGCAAGATCTTAAAAGACAAATGTAGGCAATTTGCGAGAAGTTTGACGATCATAACATTTATGCTCTGTTTAACTATCAATATGTATACAATAACAGCAGATATTTCTAGATTATATAGGTGTTATACAATCTTAGTAATTAAGCATTGTATGGGGTTCATTTTAAATAGTCTAGTTTTATGTCTGTACATAGCACTTATATCAGCGAATTTTAAGCATCGTGTAAAACATTCTGATGCTATATCGAACTACAGTGTGGGTGTCATAAATAAAGAGAGATCAGGTATTGAGAGATACTCCATTAAATACGAGCCACAAATAATGTTTGATGTTGATCTCAAGTGATAACTGTGACGTTGTAACGTGATTATTGTGTGATAAGATTATTATTTAACAAATATTCTACGTAAATATTGTGATGTTATGGAAACAAGCTAATTAATTAGATACAGCAGTGACAAATAATACATTGGATTTCAGAATAGTGTTCTTTTAATGAGACTGGCAGGTAGCAAATTGAAAGAATTGGGACTTCAATAATTTCTACTTTAATTATTAATTAAGAATGTGTATCATACTTTTCATTTCAATGCAAAGTTTATAGAGGCTATGTGATTTATGCGCCAGTAGCTAGCGCGTTATACAAACAGGATACCTACTTGTCTTTTTAAGGGCCGCTGATGTAATTATGTTAGTTATTATGTTAGTTGAATACTGTTGTTACTGAATATAATTTATTGTTTAAGTGTACATATTTTTGAGTACTTTAAGTCTATTTACGAACCCGGGGTTTGACAATGAAACTCTGTTAGAGAAAGTAAAAAAAAATACCGTTTCATTCACGTAAGGGCATTTTCCCCTCACTAGCTCGTAAAGCGCTCGTTTATCCTTTAATACGAGCGGGTAAAAACGCTTTTTACACACTTGTGAATAAAGTAATTTGACATTTCTCTAATTCCTATAGCCCCCTACTGCCTAGTATAAGTGGATCTGTATGACCGTAGTAAACATGCGCAATCGGAGCTCACATGTTAAATTGGTCGTTTCTCATGTGACTTTGTAAGCCATTGGCAATATTTAAGTTCCATAACAAACTCTATTCTACGATACGTTTCGACATTGAGTTTTATATAGTTTCTTTAAGTTAATTTACATTTGGATGAGATTTGTAATCATATTTCCTCGCGATAGTGAGGGGAAAAAAGTTGTATTACACTTGGCGGCAAAGTTTGTTCAACTATCGTGCCTTGAGACCTTCGCAATGCTCAAGATTCCAGTTTTTGAACCACTCGCTACGCTCGTGGCTCAATTTTGGAATCTTTCGCTAGCTCAGGTCTCAATATTGGCACGACAGTTAAACAACAACTTTGCCCCCTTGTATAATAAATAACTATTTATGTCATTAAATGAATTGAATTGATGACGAAGTCTGTATTCTTATTGCTCCTTCGAGTGAAGTCTGAAAAACAAGAGTTTAAATTATAAAGTGGAAACATTGTAATACTCTCCCGTTTTCATTCAATTTATTTGCAACAGACGATGATATTTCCAATTCATAATTTCTCTTTTTTGCCAGACTATGTCACCAAATAATAAATTAATCAAATATATTTATTAAAGGCAACCTAAGCCTTTACACAAGAAGAATTATTTTGTCAGTGCTTTATTAAAACCATTTGTAAAAACAAAAATGTCTTATAAGTGTAACGAATTTTTAAGGAATGTTAATCAAAAACATTTTTCCCATCATCTCACACCGCAAAAAAACCCAACCACAATTACTTGCGTCAATGGTTTTATAGGTAGGTATCCATTCGTATGATTCTATCCATTAAGAAGCGGTAAAATAATTCGCGGTATTTAATTAGACATTGGCGGTAGGTATTTCCTTTTATGTAGTACAGATTATACTCATATTGTTTCCTTATTCGTGCAATTAAATACGGACAAATTTGTGGTTAATTAGTTAATTACCATAGATCACACCGACGGGTGAAACAAATAGAAATGTGGACTTACTAAAGTTCAATAATTAATCATTATCATAAATGAGTTCTCGACATGAAACATAACAGTTTGTGAGTATTATATTTAATTTTAATGTTGTGTTTTCTGTGTTTCGCAATTACAAAAAATAAAAAAGTTTGTAATTGAACAAAAACGTACATAATGCAGTGAATGAGTAGGTTATTTTTTAACGATTTTAAGTAGGTAAGTAAATACTCAGCCATATTTAGAATTCAAGTAATTACATAAGTCATATAAGTGCCAAATATTATTATTATACTTAATATTATTTTATCGCCTGCTCCCGTATTGGCGTTTAAAAGATATACAAACAGGCAATCCATTCTTTTCAGGAGTATCTGCATACCTACCCCGAGATATTGTCACTCAATGGGAGTAAACAATCAAATCTACAAAAAACAACTAAAATAGGAATTAACTTTGTCGAAATGAAACATCCGTAGGAATAAAATAAAAATTTAATTTAGGATCACAATGGAACATAAGGTTTAGTTGAGATTAAAACTATCATAATTTAAAAGCCGTTTGTGGTTTCGCGCGGACAATCGTTTTAATACTAAATGCGATTTACCATCGAGAAATGCACGTCAACCCTACTTCAGATGGTATCACTAACTTAGAATGCCAGAAGTACACAATCATAGTAAATACGACCCGGTGCATATAATCAATTCGATGCCAAACTACTGTACAAAACGATATTTACTAAAATAGTGCACTCATGATAATTCACAATTGAATTATAATTATTCAAAACAAGAAAACGAATTATAAATATATGAATTATTTAACATTAATTAAAATTCGTATTTTACAACCAACCACCTTTGTATTTGATAACGACTTTTCGGAACTGAACTTATTTACATCTGAACGAATAGCCGCGAATAGGTTATGGTGATGGGATGGACGGATGGGACGCGCGTAGGCTTCGCGCACAGGGCGAGAGAGCGCGGGCGCGGGCGCATGCGCGAGCGCGGACGCTTAAGCACAGTTGCAAGCGCAACGCTTCACGCGCTTCTCAGACTGCAAAAGCGCGTCCACACTGCGCACTGAACGGGGCTGCATGTCTGCAAAACAAATAAGAAAATATCATGACACTGATGAACCAACCTGAATAAATTACTAGGGGTATCTACACCCCGAGTAACTAGCAATTAAATCATAATTTAATAAAAGTGTGATTCAACATTTACAGTGTAGTAGGTCAGTTCGCTTACGAACACGCACATAACATAATATATAAACCTAAGCTTTGATAGCGTGACAACATGAACTAAAATGCCTGTTTTGCCTTCATGTATAATAAACTGATCTGTTATTTATCGTGATACTTGATATGGTCATGATATTATCGTGTTATTGGGCATTTCCACTTTTAAGATTACCAGATTAGCGTAACAATAAAAAATCTTAACTGTAGTCATGTTTGTAACGACGATTAAGCATTTAATTACAATAAAAACTAAATGTCGGTGCAAATTTTATAAACTGTATCCTGTATCCCTACATAAGAATATAAAAACACCAATCAAATTTAAATTTGAAGATTTTATACTTAATTGTCGTTACAAACCTGACTGAAGATAAGCTTTTTCAATCTCACGCCTATTGGGTGTCCCTACAAATGAAAATGAAGTATTATACTTGTTAGGCGTTACAAAAACTAACTACAAAGCAGAGTTGGGCAAAAAGTAATATGATTACTCCTTCCGATTACTTTTGTATGTGTAATATTTATTACAAAGTATGTCTTTGTAATTGTAATATTTATTACAAAGTACACATACAAATGTAATATACAGAAGTAATCATATTACTTTTTGCCCAACTCTGCTCCAAAGATAGAGGCTACAAAAACTAGGTACACATTTTAATTATTAGAAACTTACAATGTGGCCTCTCTTCCATTGGCATATCCTGAGGCAACAGCAAAGTGCGCGGCGCGCGAGGAGGCAGCGCCGGCGCATCCTGCGCGGGCGTGCCCTGCGCCTCACCACTCAGTTGTCGGCGCTGCTCTTCCTGCGCCTCCGCCTCCGCTTCAGCTTCCGCTGCGGCCGCCAGTGTGTTCACGATGGTTTTTACCTGAAAACAAACATTTAAAAAATATATTAAAAGGTGTGACTGGTTGATATAGAAGTCGCATCGACAGAAGCCTAACAGGTCTTCACTGAATAAGCACATAAGTATCATAGTTTTTATAATTCTGTAATTGCATATACACCTAAAAACCTTGTTCATTAGAGCTACTTTCATTAGACTCAAATGCATACTATGTGCATTTTACTTAGGGTGCATTCAGACCAAACGAACATTCGCTATTCTAACCCCCCACTCTACGAAATTGGATCGTTACACTAAACGTGATTGGTTGATTTCGTAAAGTGGGGGATAGAACAGCGAATGCTCTTTTGGTCTGAATGCACCTTTAAAAGTTAATTCATGTTTACATTCACAATTAAATCACTACGATTTTTATAACTGACGCCATGATAATGATGATTATACATACTCAATTTTCCCAATACATAAGGGCAAACGTAAACAGTTAAGAGATTAAAGCAAATTAATGGGTCGTAAAAACAATATAAAACAGATCACCAAGAACACCCGCATAATTTAGAATGTCATCGTCACCTACCTTAAAGAATTGCGGCGTCATTGTAAAATATATTGTTAAAAACGGGCATCCTTGACGTGATTAAATGATCCTATCACCTTTATTTTTTATTCACATTATTAGTAGCATGCATCAGTGGCCTATTTCACCATAATTACAAGTGTGACAATTGTAAAATATCACTGTTACTGACGTCACAGGCCTCCGTAGGCTACGGCTACCGCTTACTATCAGACGTTTCATGTGCTTGTTTGACACCAACACAGGCGCGGATCCAGGGGGGGGGGCAATGGGGGCACTTGCCCCCCTCACGCTGGACTTATGTATGGCTAGGTGGTGTTTGAAGTATAAAATACTATCATATCATAGGGCAGTGCCCCCCCCTCAACGAAGTCCTGGATCGCAGTGCCCCCCCCCCTCAACGAAGTCCTGGATCCGCGCCTGCACCAACATAAAATTATTACTAACAACGTTTTTATATCGTTAATAAACTATATTTTCCGAAACCCGTGACTATTGTCCCAAGGTTTAGTACAATTTTCATTAAATCTTGACGCGAGGTTTCGCTTATTTCGGAATTTCAATTGTCGTGTAGTAAATTACAATTGTCACAAAAATGTGACAATTGTAATTTACTACTCAAAAAAAGTAGTTATTTACAGCTGATTTATTAACGTTCCTGCACTACATTTTATGTTGGTGGCAAGCAAACGCACGGCCCCTTCAATGGTAAGCAGTAACTGTAGCCTATAGACGCCCCCGATTAGAGAAACAGTAAATTTACAATAGTAGCGCTTGTCAAGGTGGTGAAATGAAATTGGAGCCAAATAAGTTATTAACAAGTTATGCACTTATGATGTGGTCGCTTGGATACACGCATCCCTTTAACTATTTGAGCAATTTGAGTCTCGATGAAAAACAGCGCAAAACGTCTTTAGGTTCAAATTCAACTGTCAATTCATGGTAAAAAACATAATTATCTACATACAACTGGATGCTTAGTCAAGTTGCCAATCGCTAACGCTTAGTAGCGTATCGTAGTTTTCCCTCTCTGTCACTCTTTCACATTAGTGTGACGAAGACAGTTAGCTGCCTTTCGTTTACGATTGACGATTTCGCGATTGGCAACTACGCGAGATAGATTTTCCGTCTTTTACTAACTATATTAATAAAAGAGGGACGGATAGTCTATCTCGCGGTGACATACTATCGCACCAATCATGTGCTACGCGTGCTGGTTCGAAGGTTCAAAACACATACCTCTTGCATATCGTTATCCATTTGAGTCTCGTGGTGCTGGTTGGCAGCGGCATCCTCGGCGGTACGGTGGATCACGTGGATGTCCTCCGGCGTCAGGCCCCAGGGCAGGTTCATCTGAATCGGGTTGCCATCCATGTTCACCTTCTGGACCTGTAAACATATTTAACATACTATAAGGATATGATTAATCACTGATAATGCATAACACTTTCCTACTTTCCCTGATCAGTATACATCTTGAGATTAACCTCCTGCCGCGCAGACAATAAAATTTTCCAACGAATTTTGAATTCAATGTAAGAAATGTAGGTAATAGAAATTATTTTGTTTGATGAGACATTTCTATAGGCCACTGGGCGGCTAGAGGCTATGATATTGCCATTTCATTCACAATTAGCTTTAAATGTCTTTTTCCCAACCTTTTCCTTAAATGTTTCCTAACTTAGCAAGTTGCTAAGTAGTGTTTATCCCTTTCGGTCTTATAAACATATTGATAAGATCGAACAGGATAAACAATACTTAGCGGCTTGCTAAGTTAGGAGACGTTTATGAATAAGGGGATAAATGTTCAAACTGATTGTTGCTTCTTTATTACGGTTTGTGATCTTTAAATACTGCGACCTCTCCCGTTTGTGATCTTCTTATACTGCGACCTCTCCCATAGTGTTAAATTACGATAAAATTCCACTACGATATCTCTTGGTTGAGGCAAGGCAAGGCACTCTACAGTTAATTTACTAAATCACGTACCACTGAGTGGGTAACTCCGGAGACTAAGAAATACATTCAAATAGGTAAGTACACTAAACATTCTAAACAAGGAATTTGCTTCGAACCAATTTGACGTGTATTAAATCCAGAATATCCAGAAATACAGAATTAAATTAATACAATACGTCGGGCACTAATGATCATCTACTATTACTAAAGGGTGTACATATCTGTATAACATTTGTAGCAGTTACACACAAATAGCAGACCCTAAGTCAGACTCGGGCCGATATCTCGGATTACTATACGGCTGTATGTCGATTCCCTCTCGGCCATTAAATGAGGTAAAATTTCCAATCCAACGTATCTACCGTAAACATGTTACCTACGTTACATGAATCAAAGTCATTCCCAGAGCAAAAATTACTATTAGGACTGACGTGACAACCAGAGTCTTTCGCAGTTGATTATTTCTATGGTAAGCACATCTGACATTGTGGGATTAACCGCATTGTAAAAAAGTAACACCAACATCAATTTGTTTCATTATAAAACAAATTGATGTTTTCTAATCATGAATACAGCGCCTCTATAGCAAATTCAACGCAACGGAGAGTTGTCGAGTTTGCGGACGATTGTGGTAGACACACGTGTTTGAGTGGCTTAAGGTTGTAGTACCTTCGAAACATTAAGTACAGATGTCGCTAGTGATTAGCTTCACAATACCATTGACTAAATTCGCTGTGATCGACGGAAGGTCGTCTGGTGTAATTGGAAGCACGTTGGACCGGCAATCCAGTGAAAGCGGGTTCGAATCCCGTGACAACCAGAGTCTTTCGCAGTTGATTTTTTCTATGGTAAGCACATCTGTTACGACATTGTGGTATTAGGACTGAGTTACCGTTTTAGAAAGAGTTCTCCAAACGAAATAGCCCAATATAATGCTGAAATCGCGAAAAGTCTGGTTGTACGTAACTAAAGACCGAAGAGCTGGCAACTTACTCGCACATCGCATCAGCATTGCGATACAACGAAGAAATGCCGCCAGCATCCTCGATACAATGTCACAAGGGCCAATCTTAGATATAGGTTAGGTTAGTTAGATTTCATTTATGTAGGTTTAAAAATTATTTGTATAGTTTTGAAAAAGGAATAGTACATTGTGCATCAAGGGAGGTAAGTACGGATTGTACGGAATTCCTAACGAGAGCGTTAGAAGACCGACGCCGTAGGCGGAGGGCTTTTAATAACTCGAGTTAGTATTCCGCTTACCGACCGGGATGCATACAATGTTTTTCATCACACTTAACAACAAAATATTATTAAATGACGTACTGACATTTCTATTACTCCCTAGGAAATTTCAATTTTCTATGACTCCCGCTACGCATGCAAGCAATGGCGCGCTTAGACAGCAAGTGCGATGAAAAAAATCTTATTCATATATTTGCCTATAAAATCGGAAATATTCAATTATATAAAATTATAATCATCATCAACTATTGTGTGAAAATCAAGATAAATGCGGCCTCCATAGACTTCTAGCTTTCGAATTGAATACCTGTGGCTTTATTATTTAGGTACTTACAGATTAGTTATTACAATCAAAAGTAAATTATAGCACTAACATATTAAACAACACTTTTTCAGGCTATATAATTGTTTGTGTGACAATTGTTGTACTTATTCATAGATCTTATCTTAGTAACCTAAGCCGCACTTACACTCCTAGACAGATCTATGAATACAACAATTAATGAACTAACACGGGTTATGTCCATACATTTTTGACACTAAAATTCGTTTAACAAGAGTGTAAGCCTAACGTGAGATTTTGCAAGTGGACATATTATTTAGTTACTTTGGCAATATAAGGGCCTCGAAAAAGAGTACGATTTTGTACCGTTTGGCGTAGAAACTTTAGGTTCCCATGAACCTACAGCTCCAGCGCACGCAACTTGTTTGCTGATATCGCGAAACGTCTAGTTGACGTAACTAAAGACCGAAGAGCTGGCGACTTCCTCGCACAACGCATCAGTATTGCGATACTCGTACAGCGAGGAAATGCCGCCAGCATCCTCGGTACAATGCCACAAGGGCCAATGTTAGATATAGGTTAAATTAAGTAGATTAGTTAGATTTAATCTATGTACATAAATTGTAGTTTTGAAAATAAATATATTAAAAAAATAAGTTACTTTTAAATATCATCAGCAAATTTATTTTCATCCAAAGACCACAAACGGAATTGATTTCCTTGTTATTTTATCGTCCATTCTGTGTTATCTTTCACATTGTAAAACAAAAAGGAATCATTCAACTTCAAGTCCTCCGACTTCCGATATACCTTAAACAGGTCAACCGTTTCAGATAAGTTTTAATGGAATTTATTAATTGTTTGACGTCAGTCAGTTTTGTTTACATTGATTTTATCCTCTATAACGAATAACGATGCATGTCAATATTTTCCACTCCTATACAGGGTGGGAATGAGTATACCGACAAACTTTAATTACCAATGCATATTTGATGTCAAAAGAAGTAAAAAATATTATGAGACATATGCCATTCTCGGACAAAAAAAAATTTTTTTAATTCTTTTTTGGGATTTTTTGAATTTTTTTATACATGACCAGTAATAAATTGTAGAGAAAGATTTTTTTTTCTATGATATCATCATTTTTTTTAGTTGAACATTTCTCTGATACTTTTTTGTCATTTTCTCTAACTTTCGTCAGATGAAAACTATTACCGTAAACTGGGGTTACTTTGAACTTTGGGTTTTCATTGATAAAAACTTCTTTTATTTTTTAATCGCGAATATCTTCCGTTACTAAACGCATCTGTATATATATTTTTTTAAGTCTGGCAAGAACGATAGTTATCCTTAATAATTGTTTAGACACTTTAAATGAGTACGGTCGTTAGAATAGCGTATCACGTGTTTATATTTACGTATACTTTTTGCTATTTTTCGTGTATAAAATAACTTCTAAACTAACAATAAGGGTAGTGAGGTAAACGGTTCTTAATCACAATTAACTTGTCACAAGTGTGTTTAGGTATACAAATATAACGTTTTTGGGGTCTTCAATTCAAACTAAGTACTTATAACAATTGTTTTTATTCAATGGGGTGTCTTTGATCACCTACATGGGGTCACATTGATCAGAATCTTACGTATAGTTGGTTACGGTAGGTATATCCATTTGACTGTTTATTTTATAAGAAGATTGTTGTCTCTTCAATGTTTGATTTTTGTTTTTAATAAAGTTGAATACTGAAGTTTTTTTATAATATATCGGGGTTACTTTGATCACAAATATTTGATCAAAATAACCCCAAAACGACGTAAATTGTTGTAACTTTTGATACTGCCAACGGATTTATTTATTTTCTTAGGAGAAATTACTCCTGTAAGGGTTTACATTCAATTACCCAAAAAAAACATAAGGTATCAAAGTAACCCCAATGTCAGTTTAACTTTGATCACAACGTTTTAAAATAAACGTTAAAATAAAAACGTAGTTAAAATTAGTTAATATACGCGAGTTTATCCGTTTTCATAGTTTTATTTCACAACGTTTTATTTTTCTATCTTCATACATTTTCAAAGTATCGTTTCAAATTTTTTTACCGAGAAAGATAACAAAAAGTTGATGTTACCATTTTATTTTTAGATTTTTTTACGCCTAATTTTAGAAGATATTGAAGTTTAAACTTTAAAATTGATCAATGTAACCCCAGTTTACGGTAGTGTAAGAATTTTAATCGTGCAGGCATTTATCAGTGACTTATGATGAAAATAGTTTTTTGAAAAACATGTCATTATCTCTTAAAGCCGAATTCAGAAAAGTTCATATGACATTATAGTCTCAAAATGTGGTCGGGAATCACCTTTTAAGTTTGTCGGGTTACTCACTAACCACCCTGTAGAACTATCAACTTCAGTGGAGTACTATTATACATATTCAGTAGCTATCTACTTCCGAAAAATCACTTACTTGGAAATGCTATAGCTAGGAGAACTACAAGTGAACTCTGTAGGCTTGAGCTAGGTCACGTGTCACAAGATCATTTAACAGGCCAGTGGGGTTACCATGACGTACTTATGCGGTTCAGTTTAGGTCGAGAGAAAGGGACAAGGCTATACGATTCGTATATCACTGTCCCTTTTCCTGAACCTAAACTGAATAGCATTAGTACGCCATGGTAACCCCCCAGGTAATTTCGTTACTACTATCTAAAATACCAAATTAACTTTTAAAGCTTTTGACATGCAAATTAGGTCGCTTTGATTAAGGTAGTTTTCCAATACCCGGTTGTTTTGTAGCAGGTACCCCTGTTATTTTTCTTTGATAAGTACTTTGAGTTAACCTTTAAAGTATACATTTGCATATTTATTTAAATAAAGTGTAAGTCAAAAATTATTTATTTTTCACACATAGAAAAAACAAAATAACAGATTGAACAGGGGTAAAACTATCATTATACTCAGAAGCAATTACAGGTCAGATTAGGCTGGTTTTTACACATAAGCTGCTGCCTAGGCCATAAAACCAAATAATAATACTCAATTTCGGATAATTTTAAAATTTTTTAGACTGCTCAGCAATTGTATATAACTCTACCTAATAATTGAACGCATCGAATACACGAATACAAATGTCAATATTCTCCATTGCCCATGTATAACTTAGTTGCAGTAATTGTCTGCCATTTCGTTTGCATAGAATACGGTTAATGCTATCCCGGGGAATCACTAAAGCTGAGATTTGAGATTTGGGATCTGAGATTCAAACCATCCTTGGCGTTTTCCCGCTACTTGGCCGCTGTGTCAAAATGTGACAATATTGACAGATAATAATGTATTGACAGTTGTGGGCCGAGCACTGTAGAGTGTCTCCACTCCACACTATTATCAAAATAATTTCAGTAGGCACCTACTTACACACACGGGCGTGATAGCGATAGCGTATATACAGAATTACTTTTAACCGACTTCAATAAAGGAGGAGGTTCTCAATTCCACTGACTATTTCGTGTTATATTATTCGATATCTCCGAGAATCGTGAAACAGTTTTCAATTTTTTTTTATCGAACCGAACGGATCCTATTGGCGCCAAATCGGGGTCTGATAATAGAATCTTGGAGAAATCGGTTGCAGTTTTTTTTTTAATGTTATAGTATTAGTTGAAATCCTGCCCGTACTTGAAACATTGTTACATCGCTATATAGCTGGCGTACTTGAAAGTTGAAACATTTATATTTCAATGTAGTACCTACCTCAGCTCCGCAAATCTCGTATTTCCGAATATAAACAAATATTCGCTTCCGTGATCAATATTATTAGATTAATCGTGTATCAGAATTTGAATTTCGAACTAACTCCCAACCTAATTTATTTTTAGCTAAATGATCAATAGTCTCGGCACCTGCTTCCTATCTGCTTAGGGTGAAGTTCAAATTTTGGTAATACACCATTAATCTAATAATTGATGAACATTGATGCGACCATGGCAATTCAGCCATCTTCGAAATGTGAACACAACTTGTGATTTGTGACTACGTTAGGCTGTCATGACGTCGATGAGCTTAAAGTTGAATTGGGAGCGTTCATAAATTAATAATTCACAATTTAGCACGAACTCACAACATGATAGAGCGATTTTCTGACACGCAATTTAACAAAACATTAAATGAAAACAATGGAGGCATTAGTTCATTTCTCAGACAGCTAATGACTATTTAACTAGTATCTTTTTAATAGGTAACACCTTGGATTGGAGATATTGAAGTTAGATAACTCGAGTAATAATTTATAAAGACTTTAAGTACCTTTAAGTACTTGATTATTTTCAAACTATCCTTGGAATCACGGAGGGCAGTTCCTGCGCTACAGGGACGCACTAAAGTGCAACCTTAAAGCCACAGATATTTGGTTAAGAGCGCTGGGAGGAATTAGCGTCTATGAGACCGGAATGGCGTAAAAGAGTTAGAGAAGGTGTAGCCTCATTTGAAGAGGCTCGCCTGGAACACCTGGACCAAAAGCGTCATCTTCGGAAAACCTGACCTAAGCCCTCCTACGCTTACACATTCAATAGTCAGGGCCAGCTCCATTGCGCACAGTGTGACCGGATATTTAAAACCAAATTCGGTTTCGCGAGCCATATCGTGCTCATCAGAGGAAGTTGTAGGGGTCGCCATCGTCGGTCACGACGAGGACTAGGAGGGGGTTTTTTTCAAAGCAACAGTTTTCTTATAATATTCTGAACATACATATGTAAAGAATACAAAAGACACAATGTCTTAACAGATGTGCTTACCATAATACAAAAGACAATCTTTAAATAAATTGGCCTATTGATTTCGTCTCAAGTTACAAACGTAGGTTTATCCAGTAGAAACTTTTCCTCGGACTTCAGATTTTTCATTTAACCATAGTGTTTTTCAGTGACCGGCTTAATATTTATATTGCATTCAATTACAATTTTTTTTTTTATTAATGTCAGTTTGGACCAATAAGTAAGAATTTCGGCACCCTAGAAATACCTTATTATTTCAGTACAAAGTGGGATATCAACAACAGTGTGAATGTGAGTGCGAAATATGTTGATGAACGTTAATTTCAATTAGTAAATTTATCTAATAACCAATCTAAACCAAATGGACCGCGTTTACGTCGAAACGATATACTATTTCGAAGGTATTTTCATTTTATAATTTACCTAGGACATAGGTCCAGTTAAGGCGTATTAAGCATCATTTGTGGGTTAATAATCTGTGTTCAGAAAGTTATTTTACAATGGCTGATAACCATATTAAACGATATCAGCACGTGCGTAATATTAATTACAAACGACCTTCCAAAGGGGCTCGAATAAACGTTACCTCAGGCTGTTCTAATTCTTGCGTAGGAGCCGGCTGCGGCACGAACTGGTGAAGGACGGTGGGTTGCTGCGGAGACAGACACAGAATAATTACACACTTTATTAATCGTAAAAGACCATTCATTGTGAGCACGTAATGCTTGAAAACACTTGAGCTTCTCATGCGCCTAACCTTCAAACTCGTATCGTTGTCAAAAGTTGTCCGCAAAAGAAACTTTACCATCCGAAATGTATAATTCAAATCACAATGAAACTTGCAATGGATACGAGGTTTTGAAAATACGCTGATTTAATGTGCTTGTAAATGAACGTAAATATTCACGGCATTCGTATGCTAACAAGTGTTGGGGGTTCTTTAACCTCCAAGGAGAAAACGCTTCACTGACTACGACGTAATGCTTATCTTTAATAACGAGTTTATTCCGGCTAGACTAATTTTATTATAACACTTCTCAAGAGGAAATCTTGTATTTTTAGAGGTATTTATCCGGCCAAGTTAGATAAATGTAGATAATACAAGCTTTACCACATTTTTATATTATTATCTTCCTATTGTTTAGTTTGGAAATAAATAAGTTAAAAATAAATCACTTTTACGAAAATTCTTTCGTTACAATTTTTTACTGGTAAAATGGAAACAATTTTTTTTCCGAAAGTTGCGTATCTAAGGCATGTAATAATTTGTACTTCTTTTGACGTCATAAATGCATAGGTATAGTCGTCATACACCTTCCTACCCTGTATATTGCTGTTGTCACGCTGTTGTTATAAAAAACAACAACCACTTATTTACATCAGTTACATATTGTCCTTGTTACACCGTGTAAACCCCTAATAAGGGCGAATTATTTTTAATGGATATTTTTATTACAGTAATTTCTAGATAATACTTTTCTTAATGTATTTATTAAGTCTTATTCTAACCCCCGTTAAAAGCTACGTCTTACAACTTGTATAACAACCAGTACGGGAAAGAAGGGGTATTTTCTGTTTACGCTTAGTTGCTTAGCTATTTAAGATTAGTGACCGTACTGACCGTGTTATATTTATACATTATGAATGAAACAATACAGTGTCTCTTAACTAACAATGGAGAATACACAATTACCTTCCTTGTAAATAAACGTTTTTATCATCAGAGAAATCAAAGATTAATAAGTACCTTAATCGCACATTTTTAGGTATTTTTATTTCAACTAAGCACATTTTTTAGGCTTTACTTTTTAAACACCTCTAAACATATTCATATTACATGATTTCTATTAAATAATTTACAAACCTAGATGCTTATTAATATGTTACTATTTATACATGAAATTATTAATTACTATTTAAAAATACATATAAGTAAAGCGTGAATTGCAAAGCTGCCATTAATTTTTGAGTAATTTCATTTAGAACTTAGCTAGGCTTTACGCCGGGAAGAAAATATTCATCTGTCACTCTTCATTAGGAGGTTAGAAAGAAAGAACGTTAAATTTTCGTAAATTTCGCCGCAAAATAACTTCTCCTGTAGGTACACTATTGTTAATTATACCTACATAATTATACAATAGAGATCACACTCTGTTGCTGATTCTAGTACACTCGTAACAAAACATGTTCGAAACCTCGTATTTACGAGCTATTCAGAGCTTATTTATTTATACGTTTCGTTCGAGAAATTTAAAATCTTCTAAATTTAAATCACTATAAAAACTACTCTTAGCAACCTATTATGTCAGTATTGAATCAGAACTGATATACGAGATTTCAAGCAGATATTTGTTACTTTGTGAGTTTTGGTTGTCAACCGACGAATTTCAATAGGTAGACACAAAATAGCAATTCTACACGGTGGAATTTAATCGGTGAACAGGAACCCATTTTTCTAATTCAGTAATCGATGGCGGTCACGTTTATGTAGTACTTAAGTGGAACCAAGTTTTTTTTAGCATATCAAATATTTATGTTGAAATTAAACTTTAATTAAAATTTATTGTCACCCTACTAATGGTTTAGTCTGAAAAGTTTAATACCTCTTTTCAAACTATCAGCCATGCATCGCTCTTATTTTACATAGGAATAGAGTCTATCGCAAAAATTAAAGCATGTGAGTGGTTATTGCTCATTTATGTTTTAAGTTTCAATGGCTGATAGTTTGAAAAGAGGTATTAAACTTTTCAGACTAAACCATTAGTAGGGTGACAATAAATTTTAATTTCAACATAAAAAAAATTTATGCTAAAACAAAACTTGGTTCCACTTAAGTATTACATAAACGTGACCGCCATCGATTACTGAATTAGAAAAATGGGTTCCTGTTCACCGATTAAATTCCACCGTGTATAATTATATAATATTTTTAAAGCTATGTTCCTCAACAGCATTCGTTTCTGACTACCGACTTCTGTCACATTTTTTATTAGATCCGTCAATCGGATGTATTCATGTATTAATGCTCGCAATCATAAGATTTACACTTGAGGAACTAACCTAAACCAACTATTACTCGTAATTAGTTCGTAGTTAAATGTAACTGACAATATTTTTCAAGAGATCATATTCATGTTGGGGGGTGGTAATGGCGATCTCTGTAAGTGGATGAGTCTAAAGGGCGTTATGTGCCTGTACTTCGTTCTGATCCTGCTGCTGGGGCGGCGGCGGCGCGGCAAGGCCCATACTATCCTGCTTGTGGGAGCCAGTGAAGGCAAACGCTGTGCTGATAGTGGATGAGTATGAGAGACATTACGTAGTGCCTGTACCTCGTTCTGGTCCTGCTGCTATGGCGGCAGCCACGCGAAAAGGCTCATGCTATCCTGCATGCGGGGTCCGGTAATGGCAAGCTCTGTAAAGGGTTAGTCTGAAGAGCATTATGCGATTGTACCACGTTCTGGTGCTGCTGCTGGGGCGGTGGCGGTGGCGCGAAGAGTCCCATGCTATCCTGCTTGTGGGGGTCAGTGAAGGCGAACGCTGCCGCTGTCCCGACAGTGGATGAGTAGGAGGGGCATTGCGTAAAGCCTATACCTCGTTCTGGTCGTGCTGCTGAGCTGCGGCGCGAAGAGGCTCATGCTATCCTGCTTGTGAGGATCAGTGAAGGTGAACGCTGTGCTGAAGGTGGATGAGTATGAGGGGCATTACGTAAAGCCTATACCTCGTTCTGGTCCTGCTGCTGGGGCGGCGGCGGCGGCGCGAAGGGGCCCATGTTGTCTTGCATGTGCGGAGCGGGGATAGCAAACACACGCTGCACGTGGATGCGCATCTGAGGGGCGCCAGTCTGCTCCTCCGAGGAGTCCCATGGCATCTGCAACAATGACGGGTTACATTTGATTTGGAGCCTTATAAAATCATCACAATTATTTTATGTTTATGTCTGAAAAGGGATTTTTACCAGGGGTGTGAATACCTTAGTATAATTCTGGAACGTAAACGTAAGGCGTTATTTTATCACAACATAACTAAATGTGTTTCTTTTGGTATGATGGCAAACACGCATACGGGCTATCTAAAGTTAATCACGTGATCATAGCTACAGTCTACACCTAAGGACTAGTGCAACTCTGAAGGTGTCACGTCATATACACGCTATAAGCTTGCTATAAATTCTGAATGATTAATTGTGTTACATTTACTTGCCAGGACTCTAGATCAAAAGAAAAAACTGCATAAAAAATCTATTAAGATACAACTTTTAAGAGAACAATCGTATTAGAATTAAACACATCGACAGCACGCAACAAACGATGATAAGCATATTATCATTGTGAGATGAAATTGCTTGAGAACAAAGGATAATAGCGGCATCGTGCCGGTTATGTTATGAATAATGCATGGTGGCGTTACGCAAACGCAGTGAGACATCATCAGCCTCCGATCAGGAAGCAATGACCGGTGGGGTGACACTCGAGGACGACTCGCAACACGTCCTAACAAGGCGACTACACCCCGGCAGCTAAAACTAAATTCTGACTTCTGTCAATTGTCTCAGTTTTTGACAAATAATGTTTTGAACTAACCGATTGGTTGGTGCCCGCGGACTGTAATGTAAGTAGGTACCTACATTTGGGAAACGGTGGGTTGATGACAAAATTACAGCACTAATAATGGTCCTTAAACAAGGTTAATTTGTACAGCAGGAATCTAGATTTGTTTATGCATATGTGACTCGATGTTTCATCCCGAAACCGGCGACATAAGAATGTACCATTTTACGGAAATATTTTATCAGAAGAACAGAAAATACAGTTAAAAGCTTTTTCAGAAATACAATTTCGTTACGGGCAACTAGTAATACAATTTCAAGCGCGTTATGTCTTAGCGTTTATCTACCGTATAATCCTTCGTCTGTCGCGAATAGTTTTCAAATAGTACTATCAGGGGTATACCAAGGGTTAATTTACAAATCGATGTCACTACAAATATGTAGATACTACCATATTTTAAACATGTCTTCTCGCTCCAATAAATATTGAAAAAGCAATCATTAAAAAGGATTCCTACATACTTAAGAGCTTGTCGCCGAATACTCATCGATTATTCATTTTATTTACAAATTTAGAACATACTCGTTTATTCGACATATAATTAAAAAGATCAAAGCGGAAGGTTTATATTCACTTAATTGATTTTATTTATTTAGGATTTTCAACGTCGCCAAACGCCTAAAGGCACGTAAAATTACAATGTAATAAATGGGCAAACACTGTTTAACCAACCGTAATGCTTATTTGAATGATAAAGGAAATTCAATTTTTGGGTTGCTGTTATTTTAATATTCATTCAATAACAAGCACAATTATTCACTGAACAATGTAAAAATAGGCTAGTATAAGTAATGAATGTCATAACTCATAAGTTAATTATTTTGGTGCATATTTAACAAAGCCTAGTGGGTAATACATTAATTTTCGTACTTTATAAACTGGTTTTAAGCATGAAAGTGTCTATAAGGCGCTCAACTGATATTATATATATTTTATATTTACTATTTTTACTGTAGTTGTGACATGACAGTTGTAGACCGTAAAAATTCCTGAAAACTATTATAATAATTGTCAAGAACAACATCATATCAGAGCACATACTAATATTTCTGCAAAACGGGAAACACCAAGGATGCCGTTCTTATGTATATTCTTATACCTATTTTCCACAGATGCGGAAGACAATATAATATAATATAATATACAATATAATATATTATTATGTATTTAATAGGGGTTGATGATAATAAGGGAATTTTGATATTTTGAAAACCTTCACGGACCTTATCCAATTCAAAGCATATGTGTATTTGTGCATTCTATCAAATCAAGATCCTGAATATGTAAACAAGCTTTTCCTTGATAATGAATTTAATATTTCGACTAACCAAAGACATCTATCATCCGATGATCCACTAGAAAGAGCACAGAATCAAAATATCTAAACTAAATTCCTAACTATTAATTATCATCCAATTGAGGCATAATTTATAGTTGAATTTGAACTCCGATCTATTAAAGGTTGTATGCATGGCTGGAATTAGGGGTATATAAGACAAAGTAACTCAAAAATAAAGGCAGTGCCTATTGAAATACTGATTCGGTCAAAGAATATTAATATTCTGAACGATGATGCAGCGATTAATGCGGAACGAGCTAACGCGGAAGAGGGACGTTATCGTACACGCATTGTCCGCGGGTCCTTGGGCGGGTGTCGTTTGGTGCGCATTGTACAGAAATATCTTGCACAGATAACATTACGCATCACACGGCTCTTTGTATAAGCGGCACCTACGCCTCATGGCTCAAGCCTCCTTGGCCCTTCCAACGCATTTATTAAACAAAATCACAACCACCCATGGTTTCGAAGTCTACACGTCATAACACGTCAACTAAAAGCGGTCTACCACTTCATCACTATTGTAAAATCGTATGCGGCTGACTGGACCTACACACTGCTGAGAAGCATTGTAGACGTGAGCTCATGATCATGAACTATTCATCGCAAAAGTTCCTACTTATATATAAAACAAAATGAAACCGTATATGAAGTCGTTTTTACCAATATAGAATAAAGAAAGAACCACAAGGGAAATATTATAAAAAATTTAACTTCGCATTTGATCGATGCGATCAATTCAGTCAAGATTAGGTACCTATTTCTACGGTTCATATCCCTTTGGATAATAACAATTTATTAAGGTTTCAATCACATATTCTAAATGTGTAACATTTGGTCCTAGGTCCTATAATATGCAGGTGAACCTAATCATAATAACTAACATAACTATATTCTAAAGTAAATGGACACGTAATTTCATTGCATATTATTTTCCAGACATTTCCTACTAGTAAAAATTCCTGTACTAATGACGTTGACCTAACACCGAGATGGCGGGAGATTGTGCGAAGAGCGGTATCCGGTTCCACCACCGATGTGGATGACTAAACCTGACCACAACCGCTCTGTCAACAACGAAACGACAAAGAAAAACAGCAAATTTTATCTAATCAGAGTAATAAGGATGGCTCCTTTTATTAGAAGCATAATTTCAGCATATAAATACGCAGGCCCAGTTCAAAAATCGTAGTCTAATAAATATGCGCGGGTGTTCAGATTCGCCTTGAGAGACGCAAATACGCCCGGTAGCTACTTACATTGAGTTTCAGATCAAGCAACTTCCGTTTACTTCCAAGTTATTTCCGCTGTTTTACTATATAAGAAATATCATTACTATGTTAATATTATGATCGTAGAGTTGTAACAAATTTCGGTAATTTTAGTTTTTTGTCGGCCTTATTCTACAAAATGCCCGAAATGCTCATCGAGTGAACAGTGGCCTTACCGCGAACTCCGAAGTTTGCAAATTTCGGGGATTTGTCTCTGTCACTCCAACGAAGGCGTCATTAGCGAGAGAGAGATGAATCCCCGAAATTTACGAACTTCGGTGTTCGCGGTAGCAGGCCAGAAAATTAATCTACCACGCAGTCACGGTAATTATAGCAATCGTTCAAATAATGGCCGAGGGGATTCAAGGCAATATTTTTGGTCTAATGTTGAACAAAATGGTCACTTACTAACTCTTCAAATAGGCTACAAGAAAATGCTTTTGTGTCAAATAAACTATTAGGTTACGTGTTTTGCTAATAAGGCAAGTTAGCTTATATCGGTAAATGATAACTTACCTACGACAGGCGTATAATAATTAAAATGTAAATTATTATGAATTATTACGCTTACTCCTACATTCTTCATTGTCTTTGTCTTCGTTAGGTACATCATATTTACAAATTACATTAAATTTAAATTTGTTTCGGCGAAAACTCCCAGCACATCTCTACCGAGTTTTAATAGATAAGCCTCATTAATTGAATGTGAATATAAATACACATTTGCATGTAACCAGTTTTAGACTTGATTTATGATGATATTACTATAGCAAGGCCTAAAAGCAATTAAATTACGAACACGCTTATCTCGTCTAATTTGTTCTTTGTTCAGTTTAAAACATGCTTTATAATATATCTATCTTTAAAAACTAGCAAGCCACTAAGTATAGTTTGCCCCTTTCAGTCTTATCAATGTGCCTGTAAGACCGAAAGGGAGAAATAATACTTAGCGGCTTGTTAAGTTAGGAGACGTTTATGAATAAGGGGGTAAGTGTATTGTTAAAATTACAACAATTAAGTAATCGAGTAATAGGAATTTCTAGTAATTATGGCCGACATGAGCCAGAGATGGTCTCTACTAATCAAGAACTGCGCCCGTTGCTTGTACGCTCGCTGGTAGGGAAACCGCGTAAACATTATACATATTGGAAGGGCCCCCACAAGATGAAGCGACGACCTGGTAAAGGTTGCGGGTGTCCAATGGATGCGGACAGCTCACGACCGATCTTTGTGGAACTCTCTGGGGGAGGCCTATGCCCAGCAGTGGACGTGAATTGGCCGATGATGATGATGATACATATGGGTCACTGTCTGTCGGAAAAACAGAAGTTGTCCACTCGGTGGTCAATAAATAGTTAATAGTGTGTATAAAGTCTAGGTTACGATTTATTATATAGACCGGTAGACCTAGTCCGCTATTTGAGTATTATGTTAGTAATACCGTTATTGTGTTTTAATCCCAAAATATCCACCGAAAAGACGATAACTTTAATCGGACTCTTATTTTAATATGTCTCACTGTTGCTTGTTTTCGACTTGCCAGTACTTATTTTTTTAATTGTCTAATTTTGATTTCCGTAATAAATTCGCGTGCGTTGTAAAAGGTGATAAAATGAAATATGTCTTAATTTTTTTTAGTTGGCTTGTGTCTATTAATAAAATAGTTATTTTTCGTAGTTTTGAGCCGTAAGATATGTATTACATGTTATTACTGTAGCAAACATGTGTAATTACCTGACACGACCAACACATATAGAAGGCTGGTAACTCATGGCTTCCGCTATTCTGGTTTTCTATATGATATTCGAAGATGACCTCGAATTTGGGTTCCGGATAAACTCGTCTGTTTGACTTTCTATTTCGATATTCTGCTCCATTCGAACGACATTTTCGATTTCGATATGCATATCAAATAATAAATCTCCGCATTAAAAAACAAAATTTGCGCACAAAATGAAAACAGAAGCAAAATCGCAGTAAAAATGCTTCTAGTTGCTTGAAAATCGAAGGAAAAAACATTTCAGAGAATTTAAAATCGTCTTGTTCTTTGACCAACGGCAAATGGCGCCATTGCTCGCTTTAAGTACTCGTAAAGCTTGAAATAAAATACAAGGCATTCGTATTTTAAATTGCTGCATCGTCTATCAAATCGGAAGGAAGTATTAAATAGCGCTATTAAAATTCAAATACATAAAATAAATTGGGCTACAACATGAGTAGGTAGCATCAGCATTGCTCAATTATTGCCCGTGATCAATGTGATCATTTGACCAATAGGAAGTTAAATAATAAATAATCTAACGGTACAACATGGTATAACCAGCAAAGTCAGGTTAGCCGTGACGTCACCGCCAGAAACTTTTACAATACATATTTCTTGTTATGACCCATCGTAATAGCACTGTTCTAACGTAACAAAATATTCATCCGTAAATGTTTTAAATAAGACGACAGATATCCTTGAAGAAGTCGTGTACTATGTAAATGGGCAATTTGTGCTGATTATCTTCTCAGCAAAGCGAACAAATTAACGTTAAACCCCTTCAGTTTAGTTGGTGTGGTTTTAAAATTAAATTCATTTCAAAAAGCTTTCGTAGTTAAATTCTACTTTAACTATTCCTAGTAAAATCTTGTAATATGATGCTCGGAACTATGCTAATTATAGTATAGCCTCGGTTTAACACTTGGGCAAACATCTCAGTATTGTCACTTAAAGTGTAAGTTTGAAAAATATTGTTTTAACTGTCAAAGACAGTCTTCAAGACCATGGTGCACACGCCGTGGTGATCACCTTGTAAAGTCGAGAGCCACGTCGGGTACCTAATGTCGGCTAATGTATGTGGAACAAGGTTCATGAACGTTCGTAGCCACCGGTGCGCTGCGGTGCATCAAATTATACAAGTAATTGCAGTACGTACTCGGGCTTGGACATTACCCGAACGCATCAATAGCCGCGAAATCCCGCTACACGTAGCGCACCTGCAAGTCAGGCTCATCCAATATCAAGTTCAAGAGCGCCCCCAGCTTTTATCGATCACAAAAAATAGACACTTAAATTCGGAACGATTGGTGTCGATCACTCGCATATATAAAGTGTGTGTTGATCGCGCGCGGCTCAAACAGTCGACGCACACAACGTAAAATGCACGCATACCTTGCGCTCGCGTCCGCGCTCTTAGTCGCGCTTGCGGCGGCGATTCCCCGGGACCGACTCGGCTACGAGCGGGAGATCGATTCCTCGCGATACAACCAAGTGCCTAAACTTTTGGACTACGTGCTCAACGATGAGTACCTAGCGGCGCAAAAGAACAGAGCCAAGCTTGTAACAAAACATAGACCCGAGGAGGCAGTGGTCGCAGATGACGTGTTATTAGAATCAAATGTTGTGAAAATTGTGAGGCCGGCGAAACGGGACCTCGGGAACGAAGTGAGCGAGGAGCTGGTGAGGCGGCGACGCGGGTACAACCTGGAGAACGTGCAGGTGCCCGCGCGATACCCGTACCTGCCGGTGGCGCGCTTCTACCGCGTCCGCCGCTGGGGCTAGTGGCCTGCGCCGCGTCGCCCGCGCCTCCAAATGTCAAGGCCGCGCTGATGTTATTCTCCGGCGGGCCGCCTCCTGCGCATCCGAGCGCATCTTCCTTACTCGGGCGAGTGTCACTCGTGGACTGTTATTTAATTAAGTTATGAAGTGGCTGTGTTCCGACGCTCCGTTTTGCCATTTCCCGAGCGATTTGGAAATTACGATAAGGGACATATATCTAGACATTATGTTATTTAGAATTAATGACTAAGTTATATAAATGGATAAATTCTGTAAGCAAAAATGGAATTATAAGATATTTTAAATCATCACTTTTGTTTATGTTTCTACACAAACTGGTTAAACACGTTTTATCTCTTATAAATAAACAAAACGTTTCTTACGAGAGCTAAGAATTGATTACATTAAACTTTTTTCGTTTGTCATGAAGGTTAAACAAAAAATATCACGTAAGTTGTTGAGTTACGTACACTTGGATATATTATATCCTGGTGTGCCTATCGATACTAATATATGTATTTGTATAGCATTTAAAACCGGAATATTTCATAAATCAACCAACATGTTCTCCAAGACTGAGTAAAGTACGTAGGCGAAATATGACTTAGGCAGTATGATAAATTAATACATTTTATTACAAAAAATATATATTCCAAGGACTTACATTAAATTCACTTACTTGCATGGGTATTTTGTAAGTGTAATTATTAATTAATATTTTTATTTGCTGTAATTATATTCAGAATCACACGGTTATAAATGACATAGAGCACTTAATTATTTGCAATTCAATAAGCGCCTACAAGTAATATGCATAATATTATTCGTATTGCATATAAGTGCAGCAGTTGGGGCTTAGAGAACATTACAGTAATTAGAGTCTATCGTGTTGTAATGGGAACAATAGGTAGGTACTTGTAATAATACCTACAATCGCATTCTAGAGATATAGCTAAGTACGTGTAGCTTTAGAATTAGTGTAGCTAAACATAGATTATGAAGTACTATGTTACCTAACGCTGTATTACCAAAAGGTATTACCATTGATTTATAATAAGGACCTAGAAATACGTTCCGGATAAGTAAAAAGCAGGCATCCTTCGGAAAAACAAATATTCAGCCATAATTGGTTTGCTATACATAAAATGCAGCCAGTATAACCGGTGCCCTGCAGTTAGTTCAGTATGCACTATGCAATGTCGTAAACGACTGCAACAATCAGACACAGTTCAATTGTTTCTGGGGTCTACTTGGTACGTCGGTCATAGAGCAGCAGCGAAGCACTGCCCATTTCCGTGACAGTCTAGATTTCACTAACCAAGGTGATTTAAAGACTGGAAAAACAATGTTTTAATCCTTAAATTGGCAAATTTAAAAAAAAAACGTGCGTTCTAGCCTCCTGGATATTGTGTAGAACAGAAAATTCTGTCTTAAAAAGATACAAAAAGTGTGTCGAAGAGAATGTTCATTGTGACGAACATTGCCAAATTAAGGGGTTAAGTGATTAATGAGTTACACGGCAGTAATCTTACAAAACCGATAAATATGGAATATTTGAGCCACAAACCCTTGATAATTGAACACTTCATTTGTTCAAGTTGTTAACACATATTAAATTGTAGTATTTACTCTTAGTCGGTAGTGTACTCGTAATATTCCTATCTACGATAATATATATCATAATATATCTACCTAAAAATATGTAAAGATATTTCTTTGAAAACTCGCCCATGGGGCTGCTGTTCACAATGCTTTAGTGCTTTCGTCTGGATAACGATTTCAAACACATTTAATTTATACATTATAAACGTAGGTCTCTCCTTCTGACAGAATTACAACTAGGTATGGAGCCTGAGGGGCGCTCCTAGCATTAGAAGATTACAATAAAAGATATTATATGTATGCATCAGGACTAAGATAAAACTTGCACATTTTAGACGTGTCTGCATTCTCTAATAACTAAGAGCACAAAGTCGTCTGTGCACAAAGACTTTATATTGCTTACGTCTTTTTCGAATCATTAGTTGTAAGTCTCTAAGTGAACACTCGGGATCGCTGACCGAACCATTTACCTGATGCCACCGCTTCACTTTGTCATAATAATGTCTTCTTCGTAGTGTTCGTAGCAATGCCCTGTATCCTGCTCTATATAAGGTGCACTAGCGATACACCTCTATGTACTTATAATGCTCAGTAGCTTCTTGAAGATCAGTTCGCGAGGCAACGCTAACTAGTATAAGTGGTTTATGTTGTATTTAGTTGCTATCTGTGGATTATTAACATCGTTGCCATGGTTGATTGATGTAAATAATCAGAGATGGATGGAGATCAGAAACCACGACATAATATATAATATAATCCATGTATAATTGTAAATTAAGGCTAGCTGTTTTAACTATTAAGTAGTTTTGAGGGTAGAAATACTCCCAAATTGAAAATTTTCTGGATAAAAAATGTATTCCTAGGGTTAAAATAAAGCTGTCCCATGCGCAAAAATAATATTATGACTAAAATATTAATTTAGGCGTCTAAGATATTCTGGCATACGTTGCGCATTTAGACAAAAACAGTTGAAGTTGAGTTTGTTAGAAAGTTGTTTAGATGTGCTAAATAAGTAAGGATCAACAGCTGTAGGTAAGACCTGCTGCAATATATATTCATGTTTGAAAAAGTAACAAAGTAACGTTGTAGTGAGGTGGGACGAGGCCAACATAATTAACTTAACAATTTCATTTCAAATTAAGTATCGTGTGATCACATATTATTTAAGCTGTAAACGAATCCTTTAGCCTAGTAAAACAACAAATAACAAATTAAAATCATACAACATTTATCTGACTCTCTAATACGTACGTACGACGAGTAGGTAAAGTTATTTTAAACCCAAACAAGAACTGTTAAAACACATCCGTAATTAAGCATTGCTTTAAATATTTATCGCTTCACCAACTAATTTCCGATACAGACCTCGATAGCCGAAACTATATAGAGCTGTCAAGGAAATCAACGTCAACGTCATGTACAGTTAGCCGACTGCAGATGAGTGATCATTTTAGCTGGCCCACTGACACCTAGGTAATTGTTTAACGTACACTCACGACCTGATACCGCTACTCTGTCGGTTTAGGCTATAACTGTAAAGGTACGTAAATATTGGAGGCACACATTCATGTAAGTATGTCCTTTTATAATAACCGATGTACCTAGGTGTAGGTACAATAACTATGCTACGTGCAGCCGTACCATTAGTTGGCACGTAATTGGACTTTACTCGATATGTAAAGTTGTCCATAACGCTCGCTCAAATCCATCATACAGCGGCCCTACGGCGAACTTCGAAATCCGCAAATTTCGAGGATTTGTCTTTCTCACTCTAATGACGCCTTCGTTGGAGTGACAGAGAAAAATCGTCGAAATATACGAATTTCGATTTTCGCGGTAGTAGGCCAGGCATAGTTAGAAGTCGCGGTGGCAATAACGTCAATTAACTAGGGACTTCCTTCCGGTTTTAAATTCATCGATAGGTGAATCCTCATTTCGAAATGACATTTCATATTAGCTGATATTTTCAGCGGATAGATAGAGAATAACTAAAATATGCTGATTTACTTTTACAATTCTTATAAAAATCAACTTTAACAACAAATTACGTTTTCATATTTGAACAATTTCCATCCAAAGTACTGCTTTACAACTAAACCTAATTTAGATAAATTTATCTCGCCATCATAACGTTACTTCTGTCGTAAGAAAGAATAACTTATCGATAAAATAATATTTTCTCAAACTTGCTACGGAATGTTGATGTTACTTACTTTAAATTAAACCCGGAAATACTATGTTTCCGGTGTCATATGCTAAGATGATATGTAAAGAGATTTCATGTATTTATTTCACACTTAGGACTGCAAACAAACTGTCTTTTGTTTTGAAACGTCAAATTGACATAAGGTCTTGACATTCAGCCACAGAAAAAAATTTATTAAACCTTTTACCCTATTCATTGAAATAAAATATTATGGCTAGGTATCCTACAGATTTCTTAGAAGTCGGTGCCAAGCCAAATATATTCACTTCGCGAGTACCTATATGACTGTATTTGATAGAGCTTTGTAACTTACTGTCACTCCAGTTATGCTTTCATCAAAATGACTGAGGTAGATAATTCTGTTGATAAAAACATAATCGGAGTGACAGTAAGTTACAAAGCTCTATCTAATATATACCTATGAACATATTTGGCTTGGCACCGACTTCTAAGAAATCTGTAGGATACCTAGCCATAATATTTTATTTCAATGAATAGGGTAAAAGGTTTAAGGGTTTGGGTAGGAAATCCTAAGAAGTAGGAACTAAAATTATTTTTTACTTTTTAGTTCGGGCAAATTTTTGAAGGCGGTTTTATTTTTATTTTAAAATATTTTTAATGTTTTATGATACTGTACTATTGGTATATTTACAAATGAAATAGTATGGTTCGGCGAAATCAGTTTGTTTTATTTCATGAAAAGTTTGAGAAAAGCACTATACAAATCTCGGCGAGAAACAGGGTTACAGGCCGCGTATCCCTATCTGGCCTCAGCTCCTTCGGCCAGATATATCTACTTGGCCTGTAACCCTTCGTTTCCCGTCCTCTATAGTAATGTACTATTATTGAAAGTCAGTAGCAAAATGTTGCTGGTGCCACCGTGACTTCTAAGTCAATGCGACTGCGGTAGACTGCTTTACTAATCATGGTATAGCTGTCCCATGAGCTTGCTGCCGCGCGCCGCGTTATTGGCGAGAACTTTCCATTCGGCTCGCTCTCACCAATATGCGAGTACGAGCGAGATGGATAGAAAGTAAATCCTTGATAATACCGCCGCGGCAGCTCATGGTAAGCACACAGATGGCTAAACGCATATCATTGTTAACTTTCACGAGCTCTTGTCTCTACAAATTAGTAGTAAAATAAATCTTCTTGAGTGCAACATAAAGTTCCAAAGAAGTTGAGTAAATTAAATATTCACTACGAGTAAACCAGGACAGTTTTCGTCGGCTCGATCAACTGTTCAAACAAAACAATCGATTAATCGTACCTACGTAATTTAGGTAAGTGGCCCACCACTCTTTCAATTAATGCATATTGTTTAATTTCAACGTTTAATTGTTCAATACTATCTGTTCAAGCATGGCTTCCACTAGCAATTGTTTGTGGCACCCAATGAAGGCTACATTTGCAATTTATTTTGCGGGTATTTGTAAAATGTGTCAGTACCTAAGTATAAATATTGAAGTATTTAACAACCAATTTACCAACTACTGATTGGTGACAATGACTGGAATAAACTAATCTTATGTTGATTCCTACATATCCTACAGTCAAAGGCAAAAATATCTGTACATTTTTTTACTTATGTCTGGAGCATAAGATTTGAAGTCGTATATATATTTATGCCCCTGACTGTACATACTACCTAAATAAACGAAGTAACACGTACGAGGTAACTATGTGTATGTAAATATAATAGATATTAATATTGGAATAAATATTACCTATCATCCATAAATATAACCTACTTATAGCAAAAACTATACATTGGCGACTTAATAAAAGTTCTACTTACACACTTGTCTTACATCTACTTGCAAACATATATGTATACAGAGACTTTTAAAACATAAATGCAAGCATTCAACGAGCTCAATGCATCGAACTCTCGAATCTCGGTGAAAGTTCGGAGAATGCACATAATACGCAAAACGTATAATAAAACTCGTATGTATTATGACTTGTATGTGTGCTTGAAAAGCCATTAGCACAAGCCTCTGCTACGAAACCAGGACACTCCGATTGAACAGCAGAGGCTGAACCGTTAAAAAATCACTGCAAATATACACGAATGGGACGCTAAGTTATCATAATGAAATTAAATATGTACCTAGTTGATGAATCACTCGATTGTTTTATGCCAGTAGGCAACTCTTTAAACATGGAATGAATGCTTCTCTTTTCTATTTCTTGCGTACACTTACCTACTTGAAACTCCTTTTATTTGTCGTTCAAAAATAAACGTTCAACTAAATGCAGCTTAGTCGTGACAATAAAACTTATAACTTAAAGTCAACTTCACATGATATAGAATCTAAAACTGAGTTAAGCCGATTTTGTTTTGTGTTCCCGTAAGCACGTTCGCGAAGAAATACGAGAAATAATATATTTCTCAAACGCCCTCGCATTGAGATTCGTACCTTCAGATAGTTTTCAGTCAAGTCCACTCTCCGCTAGGTATTAAAAAATTTACACATTTTTTTGCAATATACTTCCAGTACATAAAAATACCACCATTCTAGTTTCTTCGTTTCGCGACGGATTTATGAGAAATACACATGAACTTACAAGTAATACAAGTATATATAAAGTCTAAAGATTCATTATGGTAAGTCAAATTAAATACGAGTATAGTTAGGTATCTTAAGTGCGATGACATATTAGTACCCCCCATCGATCGTGTAAGCAAAGACCAAATGCGCGCTAACGTGACATCTTGATGGCAATCACTGAGTGATCCATCACTTTAATCACTACGTTAATGATCTTGATGCATGTATAATAAGAACATAAAAAAAGCTTTTTTTACTACAACAGGTGTGTCATCTCAGCTCATTGTGTAAGGTAATATTGAAAATAAAAACTAATCAAAATCAGATATTTGATTTCCCATACACTTAATAATAAGTAAAGGTACTTACCGTATTTGTATCATGTTAGGTAATTTTTTTGCAAGAGCACAGGTTTGTTATTTGACAAAGCTTATTCTCTCGGTGCGCAAGTCAAACGTCTTCGCTCTAGGGTAAAACTAGTATTTTAACATCCATAGGTGCGTTACGTGGGCTATTAATAATTAAATAAAAAAAAGGAGGAGGTTCTCAATTCGTCTGACTTTTTTTTGTATGTGTTGCTCGAAATAGTCGAAATAGTCGATATCTCCGAGAATTGTAAATCATTATTGTGAATCGGTTTTCACTTTTTTTTTAAATCCAACGGGTATAATATAACCCCGAGGTTCCGTTGGCATCAAGTTGGGGTCTGATGATGGAATTTGGGAATAATCGGTTGGTGTCGATTTTTTTAAATTTGGTGATTATGAGTAAAGTCGCTATTAATGTAGGTATAGGTTACGAGATCATAAGGAGAAAAAAATGTCCCAATACTTCCATACAATTTTGGACCATTCTGTTACCGCCATACAAAACGTATGAAAAAAAGGTAACAAATTAGGAAACACCTTAGCACATTTTGTTTTTTCGACTCATCAACTTCCTGATTAAAAATGAGAGAACAACTATAAAATGGCCTAGGTATTATAAATTATAATTATACACCGTGTTTTTATTGATTTCCGTTAAATTGGACAGGTTACTTGGAACATTAATAGAAGTTGCCTGGTACATCGGCTTTTGTTAATTTCGAAAAAAAAATTTTTTTTCGTTTTCATACATAATAATTGTAATGGTAAGTGTGAGAGAACCTTAAAAATAAGATCTCGGGCGACTGACGGCTGCTGACGGCACATGTCAAAATAAGTAACATTAGGATGTAATAAAGGTCATTAAACTTATTTTTTTAATAATTCAATAACAGTAAGAGTTAAAACACTAGTTTCTTAGAGAAATAGATAATTTTTGACCTAAATAAGCTTCCCTTTAATTTAACGGAAATCAATAAAAACACGGTGTAGAGATATTAAAGTATTACTACGACAAGGTATTATAATAGAGAATACAGTAGAGGAGATTAATACTCGTACCCTGAGATTACGCTTAATTTGTGTTTCTTAAGACCAATGCTAGAACAGCGACGGGAACACGAAGCTCGCAGCCTCTAATAACGAGATCACGTACTCCGTGGCGTCCCGCGCCAATATTTGGACCGATATGTTCCGATATGTTTTTATTGCTTGTCGACTCGTTAACAGAACACGCGGCATCAATACGAGCTTGATGAACACAGGAATTGGGTACTTACTGGGACCGAGAGTACGTGCAGTACACGACGTTGATTATCGTTTTGATGACGAATCTTCAGATGTATCACTACCTACAGATTTTTATAGCTGCGAATACCTAGAACGAAATCTGGTGTGACAGATACGTGACATACACTGTGAAGAGACTAAATGAAAATGGTCAGGTCACACAAAAACAAATGGGAAAAGATGTCACCGTGTGGTACCCTCGAGACGGGAAAGAAGGTGAGGAAAGCAAAGAAAAAGATGGGAAGATGAATTAAAAACAGTTGTGAATCAATATGAATTAGAATGACCACGGACTTTGGAAAATTAATATTAGTGGAAATAATGTTTTAGTAGATAATGTTATGTTCATGCTGAGATGAGTCCATTTCGTGGCATCTTTTCTTTTTTTTGTATGCATACTGTGATATCTGCTTTGTCCTTTTTACTGTGTGTCACGAATAAATGATCTTCTATTTCTATTTCTATAAGTTTAATCAGAATAAAGGCTTATTTTTTATTTATTTATAGGTACTTACCTAAAAAGACGAAAGAAAAAAATCGTTTTTTTTTAAGGCACAGGATGTACAGGAATACTTGATATCAGTATTATTTTCCAAATGAAGAAGCATTAGGAAAAAAATGTTTATGTTGCGCGGATTTCTGTATGTAAGTAAGTACCTCTACCCCAGTTATTGGGACTGTAAAAGAAAGTTAAATCACGGTTAGTTATATGACGTTAATTAAGCACTCAATTACAATGAGAAATTTAGGTTTGGTATTCGTTTCATTAACTGTAAGCTAAACTTTTATATATGTGAGTAAATAATTACACTTTGTTTCTTTTACCATATTAACGACGGAATTCACAAAACGTACTGCGATTTAACCTTTTTTAACTAGCACTAACTGGGTAAGTATACAATTTACAAAAACGCCCATGTGGCGCATTAGTACCTAGTGGTTAGAGAATAATCGTACTTAATATACAACTGCTCAAGGGCTAGCGACGTCTATAGATACATATTAGCGATCGCTGTAGCGAAACGAGTTTCCACGCTTTGTACTGATAACTCGTAACAATAACGCGCTCGTATAATAAGATTACATGATGTAAACAAGTACCTTGCATTAAATAATTGAAACATATTTACTACAGACTCATATTCTAAATGGTCATTGACATATGTGGGTACTAAATGCCTTTTAAGTAGGTAGGTAATTTACAAAGTATCATTGTTATGTTCAAGTCTCACGTTAGTTATAATTCAAAAATATCATTTTATCACCTAAGTCACTACCTACGAAGGTGTAGGTATGTATTATAGTGACGGGATAACCCAATAAAACTTTCCAAGTTTTTACAGCTTCTCTGATTTAACTCATTTTAGTCAGCATCAGCAGGAAATCTTTTATAAAATTTCCATTTGGAATGGTAGACAACAGAAGGCCATTTAAGAAACAACTGTACAAAATGACAGTTCAATGAGTATATTAATGTGTCACTTGTGTACCTATGGCTGTATAGGTCTTGAAATAAGCATAACATTGATTAATTTCATTTTCTCCAATATGCTCGGAAATGTTCGCATTAATGTAGCAAAAACGAAACGCGAAGTACCTTCTTATGTACCAGCTCAAATTAAAAAAAAAGATTTTCATTATTGTACAGTTTTTGCGGCCGCGAAAATGTACTAAAATCCATTAATGTATTGTTTTTTACTTGTTAAAAACTACTTTTGGACTTTGAAAAAAATGCATACAGCCAAATTCTAAAGCCACGACCAAACGCCTGGTCTGGATAGAGCGAGAGACGGCGATCAAATCTATGGCCGTCTCGTTCTATCATGAGTTACAAACGCCTCGGTGTGTCAGGTCGTGTAGGTACGGTTTAATGAAACCATAGATATCGTTACTATTTTTTATGAACGACCATGCATTAAAAAAAAGTTTAGGCGGGAATCATAAGAGATTTTTTCTTTTCAATTGTTATTCAATTTGCAAGAAAATATTTTGTTTTATTGCCTTGCATGTTTGGAGAAAAGTCCTATATGTGCCTCGGACGGAAATAGAATTTCGTGGATTCGTATGTAATTGTCGGCCTCAGCTTCGCTTCGTCCGACAAAAAATACTCATCCACGAAATTCGCTTTCCCGGCCTCTGCAATAATGTACTATTTAATCCTTTCATTTAATAGTAAAGAAGATAGATTGTTGTGAGTTTTTACGTCATTTTGGTAGTCAAGAGAAACAATACGTAAGTTCATCAAATTGTATATCTATTATCTCGTTAACTCGTAGAATGTGTACAGCTACGAGAGGATGCTTTCGATACTTACGTATTTTTGCACTTGACTGCGTGAGAGATTGAAGAGTTTTTTGGAGAAGCCTAAGAATCAATAAATAAGTGTATAATTTCCCTCCCACCGCGACCTCGGTCGAAGCACGCATGTTTGCTTTAGCTGGGAACGTTTACATTTATTTACGCTACGCTTTCCCAATTTCAGTAGCCGTACCATGAGTTTGCAAGTACTTATCGGCTGCGTTAAATTTTACTCGATATAAATACCTACGATATAATACTAATAAGGGCTCATGCATAAATCATGCGAGGTTTTTCAGCTACGCGTATTTTTCTCTCCTTGGTCTCCTTGTACCCCCCCCCCCCCCCCCCCTGACGTGATTTCGTGATTTTTTCTTGGGCCACCTCCCTCTTACAGGACCTCGCGTGATTTATGCACAAGCCTTTTAGTGCGAGTGTGATGCTTTACGTATCGAGCAAGCCCTAAGGTAAAAGATACTTGAAAACTCATGGTACGGCTACAGACGCCTTCATTTTTACCACCGCAGCCGCAAGATGGTAATTTACTAAACTACGTTGGACGGAGTTTGCGACGAGTTATAGCGGTTGTGTACACTCTGCTAAGTGAAACGGGAATGACTCCTGGAAATCGATTAAAAACGGATTTTTAAGTGTTGAGCAAGCACTGTTGGAGTATTATTAAACGGAGGACTTGTCACTTTGGAGTCAGTCTATGAAAAAAAACCATGTAGAATTACATTCGTGGATTCAATCATAAACTGTGTACGCTATTTTGCTGCCTACCGTAATTAAATACCTATAATTATATACCATAACTGCCATAAGCCGTGTGGTGATGGCAGTAATAATACATTTGTCACCACCCCAACTCCTCCTACAGGTGTCGTAAGAGTCGACTAAGGGATTGAAGTGTCACTGACCACTATTCGATATAAGATTGATGATGGGCAGCAGCGTCATCATACTGGACACATTACTGCGATCGTCAATCCGCTTGCTTGGATATTTAACTCCTAATGCGTTTATACGCAGGAGAGGCCTAAGTCCAGCAGTGGATTATCATAGGCTGATGATGATGATGATGTACCATCTTTGTTTTGAAAAGTATAAACAAAAGTTTGTATTCAATTAATTATTAGCATTACAAGAACGTTTACAAACGTCATTTAGCCTGAACACACAGACACTTTATTTTTATGGTACATAAGTCACATAATGTATATAGATGTTTTGTTTAGATACTGAATTGAAGTTGAGGGGGAATGGGTACCTATTTGCTGAGGATAATACGTAGACTCGTATGTGACGCGGAAATACAAGCGAACTTACGATCTAACCGACACAATGCAAATGCACTCCTGTCGCCTGGAGGCAAACTCCTAGTTCAACTGCGGTAATTGGAATTATAAAGTTTGATTGCTGTCACGGAGCAACATAGGTATTCTATTATCTTGGTCTTGCACTCTGGTTGTTTACCACAATACTCATACGATTACTTTATAATGATGCTGCCCGAAACCGGATGAGTAGGTACATTACATAATTTCACTGCAACCAGTCTGTACGACCGGATTGGGTGCAACGACCGCATGCGACTGATTTTTGTAAATTAAAAATAAAAACTTGCAAAAATAAGTACCTCTTTTAATCCCCTTCACATAACGGAGCAAATTCTGAGTATGCGTGGGTAGAGAACGGACAAAACATTAAATGATTATACATAGCTGCAGTAAGTATAGGTACTTGCAGTACGAACATAAAACACCCACAGTTCCTGGTGAAGGTGCAATGACTTTGAATTTTCACGTGATGCCAGCTGTTGTGAATAACTTGTTTATCTTTTTAAGGACAATGTTTTTAAATTGGTATTTTTGTAAGTCGAATTACAACTAATTATTTCTTACCTACCATGACGAGATGGGGTATAATATTAATATAACTTTTAGCGTGTAGAAAAAGTAACTAAAAAGTAAACGATAATTACAGGTAGGTATACATTTTTATTGTAAAAGATAATGATTTTTAACTAATGACTTTAATTTTCGCTGGGTCAAATCATTTGCTTACTTATTATAAGATACTTGGCTTGGGCAACTCAAAACTCAATATTCTGAGTCAAATGTAGCGTTTATGCATGACTTTAGTCTTATTATCATTGATTTAATAGGTAGGTACACGAAGTGAACAAATTAGAGTGTTATTTGAGAATTTATAAAAAATAGATTCAATGTCAACATAAGAAATAAAATAAAATATTATCCGTTGGCAGCCTGACCATAATAAAGTCATATTAGTTAAATTTGTATATTTGGGTATTTTTTATATTATTTATTTATTTTACCACAGTAACAAAGAAAATATACAGTAATAATAAGTACAATTAATCAAGAAAAAAAACAATTCATTAAAATTTTTAATGGCAGCATTGCCCGATTTCTGGATATATCCACGCATTATGAAGGAGAAACTTTGAATGAAGTTAAAAGCTTTGCGGCTAGGTTAAAAGTAGTTTACTTTAATTATTCGCTCTAAATCTAACGTTCAACTTATGTTTAATACAAGCATTGCGTAACAAAGCTGGAGTTCTAATACTCAGCTCATAACTTAATTGAAGAAGTAAGTTATACAAGAGCCACAAAGCGGCACGTCCTAGCAGTCACTAATTACACCGCAGCCCGACTCCACGTTACAGCACGTACGACCCCGGAGCCTCCCGGGGCCGACGACGTAACTATCATCTCAACAATCCCACAAAAACTAAACACCTAAAGTTATCCATTAAATTACATTTATCAAAGAACACGGTTCCGGCAATTTGAAATGATCGCCCTGCTTCGATAAACGTTTTTGTCTTATTTCGCTAAATGGCTTGATAGCAGTTTACATTGTTGTTTTTTATTCAAATTGGTAATTTATAACAATAGACCCTTGTTATGTGGTTATCGATGTTGAATAAAAACATGACAAAAAATTATATAAGTTCCCGATGAAAAAGATTCTATTATTGGATTGAAATCACTGCGCCGAGTGTTTCTATAACTAGTTATAAGTTAGCAAACTGCCGTTGGTCACTGACAATGTCGATCGGAGTATAATAATATTGACTCGCTTTAAACGCCCTAGGCAAATCAATGAATCGACTGACTTTATGATTTTATTTTTCCACATAAAAAAATATAAAGAGAAGTTTATGCAGGTCGGGAACGGACAGACAGACACAAACATACTTAATTGTTCGAATATATGACCCACCGCTTGCGTGGCGTGTACGTTCCTATTTACAATAAAAGTGGAACGTTAGATAAAAGAAGGTAAAATACTTTACTAATATGACTATTCACCAGAAGGTAGAAAGAAGTTAGGTATAAATATTTTCAATCCGCCAAGTAACAGCTTCGTGGTTAATTAATTATGAAAATTATCTTATCTCTTCAGAATTCGCGAAGTTTTCCAAATTGTACCCAACTTTTATCATTAAGTGTGGTAAGGTGTGGGAATCTTGATTCATGTTTAAAGAAAATTAACGACTTATGCTGACAGAATATGAAGCCTAAGTTGAAGATGAGCATGTGAAAGATTCTTTTAAGGAATGGTTGCACGACTGAGCGTTTCAACCACGCTCAAAGCAATCTTTAGCTTGTTATAGTTAGTAACGTCGTATGTAAGTAAAAAGATGAGACGCGTTTACGACATTTTTACTCTGGGACGGCTAAGTCCCTTTATGCACTGCACCTCGTGTCTGCAAAGGACGACTTTAGTCGTAATTTAAACCGCCCTTAATTTTAAGGCTCTCACAAAGAGTTCTTAAATTTGAATACAGTTCTGCTTGGAAATCGAGAAACAGTATATAAGGTCAATGAGGACAGTACCTTCATAAATATTTTGGTTGAAGTGACTAAGTTAATGTTATACCTACTTTCAAATAAACAAAAGACAGTACGAGGTTAACCGTTAATAATTGACTACCTTACTGTAATTTATTTGTTACCTATATGTTTTTGACACGTCACTGGACAAAGATAAATTAACAATACCTACATTTTATATTAATAATACGTCTCTAAAGAATTTTTGGAACGCTTGAAGGGGGGGAGGACGGTCGGAAAGGGTTTAAATAGGTTTAGTTTACTTACGATAGGTTAGATAGTTTTAGTTAGTTAGTGTTAAGTTTAATTTGTATTTTTTAATTGTTAATAAAAATAAAAATTTTAACGTAGTCTATTCAGAACACGAATTTTGAGTATTGGGATAGAAAAGTGAACTTATTAACTTTACAAATATGTATTTCAAATAAATACTAATTTTTCAGAAATGATTACATTCGGAGCACATATTATATTACTAAAACAGACTGTTAAAGTTTTTTGGGATGATTTGACTGTTTTTTTAATGTCTGTTATGATAATATAATATTCGTAAGTAGCATTAGCTAGTTTCGACCAAAATTCTGAAATAAATACCAACAACCCGTTATTCATGTCGTGATACCACGAGTTTTAAAATAAATATCACATGAGCAAATATTGAATTATTCAGATAACATTAGTTGTGCACTCACGTTGCTCAAATAATAGTGCTATTTTAGGTAAACAAGCAATACCGAAATAATCTATTCGTGGCTTCTATCTAACGCAATTATTACGTGTCATATAATTTATTTCAATTATAACTGGTCTAATCAAATTTCAAATTGAGAGTGAGTTATTTTAGGCTTTTAGCACAATGAGGTTAACTTTTTTAATAAATTCTAAAACAGGATTGTGTGTCATGTTCTTTGGTGCTAAAAACTAGACTTATATACAGGGTGCGCCAAAGTATTTATAAAATTGCAACTTAGATTATTGGAACTCCGAAAATGTGTCTTATAAAATTTAACATCATAATGATCGGTATTTAGAAGTAATCTTTGTTCATAATTATCATAACTTAGAATTATTTATGTTCATAATGTAGTTTTTCATACATATTTTTAGTACTAATTTTTATGTTTATATAATTTTTCACTATACTTATTATATGCTATATACTCTAATGTTATATTTTTCGGCGTAGGGCCCGTTTATATCAGGTTCCGGCCGAGCTATAGGGAGATGGTTTAGCTACTGAATCTACGCACTTATGCATGTAGGCATGGACTCATAATGAAAAACACAATATGAATTAAGATCTTTTTTATTACTACTCTGGTTCGCAAGAGTTAAACCACAACAGAGAAGAACCAGGAAGAAACTCAACGGGTTGTATGTTTAAATCTTTTCAAATCATTGGTAATTACAATTTTAGATCATTACAATAGGTACACACTTAAAACACGATTAATTAAAACACTTTAAACAACAACAACAACAACTAATGGAAAACGACTGGAGAGTTCTAAGTTTGAGTCCATGCTTTACCAATTTCAAAACACAAGAAATATCGTCTTGTCAGGATGCTAGGAAATAACGATCTGATTCTGAATCTAACGAACTATTGAATCTAGTCAAACTCCTCTTACTCTGGAGTGCACTTAATCAAATCTATTCGCGGTCTCAAGATAGACTGACTTAATGGAAGGAATGATCATAATTGGAATCTATTCCAAGTCTAGGCAAGAATCAATCTTTCGAAGTCTAACGCGGGAATCAGAATGAATTACTTCTTTCTAAGTCTAACGCGCGAATGCAAATGCAACATGAAAACAGCGCTAGTAACCTTTTATACTGTCAGATCATAAACTACCTGCTTCACAGGCGGGTAGATCTCAACCGGGTTTTATTATCTACCTGATGCATGGACCAAAGCAAAGACCACTCCAAGCAATACATTGCTTATCGTTTTCTAGATTTAGTAACTCTTAACAAATTAATTGTAAACATTGCAAACAAAACTGTTATCTTTGTAAATAACACAATTCTGGCGTTCGAAGACTCGACGTGTCGTACAGGTCTGCGCCAACTGAAGCGCGACTCCGACATATTAATTTTTATCTGTACTGGTTTTATGTATGAATTATTTTTGTTTAATTAAATATAAATCGTACTATTACTGTAAACACCTAGCTACCTGCACAAATCAGGTTGTGGCAGAGTAGGTACTGTACTAAACGGGTTCCCTCTATCTGGCATAACTTTTTTGTCCAAAACGCTTAGGACATAACAGACTTGGCATAATCTATTTTGGCATAATCTTAATGAGGCAGAAATATCACTTGGCATAAATAACAATATTTCGAACATTATTTTGGCCGAAACTATCTTGGCTATCATTATTTACGCCGAGTGTTATAAGACAGAAATTAGATTCGCGTATTTTTTTTGGCATATAGCCACATGTTTGAAACTTGCATTTTTCGTCAGGCAGAATTTGATGCGATGGTGAAAATTTCTGCAGTGAGCAAGCGAAGCGAGCGAACAAAACCTTCCGGGACAGATCCGACTCGGATAGGTTAGGTTAGAAGACTAAGGCGGGAGCAAAGCGAGGTTATTTTTTTTTTTAGCAACCTAGAAAGTACTCAGCTCAGTAACATAGTAAGTAACGTACAGAATATTACTACTACCTCGATTATATTGAGAGGTTGTAATTATTCCTTCTCTCTTATGCTAAAACAAACTATGCCGATACTTTTTATGCACATCCAGATTACGCCTAATCATAAATAAGATCGTCGAAATTATGCTCGAATAATATTCGAAAAACTCGAAATCTACCACAACGAAATATGCTAAAGTTGAGTATGCCACAACAGTTTCTGCACACATAATGACTACATAGTTTATGTCATATAGAATTATTCATAAAAGTATCATGCCACAACAGGGTGAACCATATATTATACCTACATATTAATGTTTATAAATAAAAAAAATATTTCAAATACTTTATGGGTATAGATTAATTTACTTGACGACTTTAGGAGGATAAAATTTCGAAATAAAAATCGTTATGAACACTGTAGGTAGAAGTATAATTTTTAGTAAAAAAAAAATTATGAGATAAAATTTTCGGAGTAATGATGATTATGAGTAAAAAACGGTATTAGTAAAAATATTCGAAGAAAAAATTGTATAAGTGCCAATATGGACCCTTATATACAAGGTGGCCATAAAATAAGTGCATTCCCGTTTCCACTGAGGTTTTGGCACGCAAGCTCCCTGGCAGATTTTTTTAAATTTAGTTCAATAGTAGTAAGTAGTATGTAGTTATGTAGTACTATTATGTATTTTAAGACTGAAATTCCTAAATTTGGGGTCCTATTCTGAGTAACAAACCATCACTAGCAACAGAAATGCGCTTATTTTTTGACCACCTAGAATATTACAACAGTACACGAACCAGAGATTGCCATGCTTAGATACTCCTAAAAAGTAAATGGCATTTTTTTTAATAGTTTTGAGACCACCGAGCCATTCTATTGCAAGCCAAAATGGCAAACCGGAGCCCTTACAGTTTAGTCTATCTGTCTGTTTGTATATGTCGCCGGTTTTACTAAACTTTTTAAAACTAATCTTTATCCATCGATTTCATTTTTTATTTTTAGCTCGGGTCAGATAGCTGCTCTCGCTGATCCGGTATCTATTTCCACCCTGTATATCTATCTATATAACACTTTTAAAGCTACACTCAGTTGTTCAGCTCACCCTGAAGTGAACAGTTTCAATGTAACCTAGCAACCCGAACTATTGAGTTGAGAACAATGATGTCGAGTGATGATTCGTCGATGGTACGCCAATACGCCATTACGGTCGGTTCATTCAGCCACCACGTTTCACCACTAGTGCCTACGTTTTTAGTAAGAGCAATATTATACCTTCATGCATCCGAATTTCAATCAGGGTGACAGTATGAGGAAGTAATGGAATGGGTATGGGGATGCGATTGTGTAAACGATTCAAAACGATTCTACATTTGATTCTTAATATAAATAAACCAAGTGTTTAGCATTTGTTTTCCCACAATCAAATTATAACCGTACGCTTTTAGTAGGTACTAAGATTGAAACATCCATATACTACTTGTAAGATATAAGCCGCCAAGATACCAAGATTACCTTATCGTCAATTCTACACTTAACCTAATAAATACTTGACAATAAATATAATCCAGTAGCTCTTCCATGAGCTGCCGCAACGTTATTAACGCGGACTTACTTTCTGTCTGGCTCGCTCGTACCAATCCTCGAGTTCGAGCGGGATAGATAGAAAGGCTTCAGATTCCTTAGATAATTGAAAAGTTAGAATATGTAGGTAACTACTTGATGTGTATGGGTCGAGCTAACAACCCTGCAGGTTGCTCGCGTATATCACTTGATTTACGACGAAGGAAAACGTCGTGAAATCCTATTACCTTTTTATTTTCCTTTTCACGGGCGCATGTGACATCTGACGAGCGCTCGGGCAATCTACCACGCGACTGGACCATTATTCTTTTACAACTATCACCACACGTAATATATTTCTATATTGATGATAGAAATATATAGACAGCTGCAGCGGATTCAGATTCGTTCTTCATAGAAGGTGGCATGCAGGGGTCAGGTATATATATACCGGACCTTTGCATGTTTAATAGCTGATGGTAGGGTTTAATTGTGTGTTGTAAGTCCTGCTGCTTGTTAATAATTATACATTGTCGATGACTCGCCGACATTTTCAGCTTACATGTCCCTTTTAATACCGTCGATACCTTATCTTATTTATTGGTGGGGCCCTTACGAATACACTTCGACCCATTGGGATCTTTTGTGTAACCTACCTTACCTACACTCCGTTTGATATTAGAAAAGCCTTCGGTTCGGAACACACGAAAGTAATACTGCTGTCCTGCATCTTGTGTCACCAGTGAATGTAAGCCAGACGTCTCTCTCTCGGACCCGAAGGGTATTCTAAATTCAAACGGAGTATACAATGTGTCCTCCCGTCACACCTCCCAAGTCCATCATGTGGCCCATATTCCGTATTCCTTTGTATATATTTGTAGAAAGGAAAAGTACTTGGGCATGAAAAGGTCCTATAACTGCAAAACAACTTACCGGCAGGGGGAAAGGTCCACGGTGCTGCGGGGCCATGGGCGCGAAGGGCATGCGGGGCTCCGGTGCGGGCGCGGGGCGCTCCGACTGCGGCCGCAGAGGCAGCCTCACGGGCCCGGACAGAGGGAACGCGAACACTTGGGACTGTGGGTCCGGGAAGTTCATGGGCCTGTAACAAAGTAGTTACGTCAGCTTTTTCCAGTTGTGACTGGAGTCACTTCATAGCTAGAAGATTGGAGTGACAAAGACATTCGCTCGAAATTTGTTACTTAACACTTTCATTGCGGACGAGTGCTACGCGCTACGTTCGTAACCGATCCCGTGATTTTTCCGCTTTGTAGCGAAAATGGACCTCCCACAGAGAACTCCCCTCGGGAGTTCCACGCGCTCAAAGTGTTAAGTGTTCCCGGTTAGCTTACTTTGCGAATAGAGAGTTAGAAACTTGTGGAGGGGTCATTGGTTGGAATTAGTAAGTAATTATTTACGCGTTCAATAGATATGAGTTAGGAATACACGTAATGTCCGAGTGTGATATTCCGGCATAGTCACCAAAATGAAAAGGAAGGCCGCAAATGACGCAACCTTCGGGAAATTTCTGAAACGCTCCAAGTTCTTCTTATAAGTCGAGGGTCTGCTGCCATTGCCAACCGGCTTATTTGTTAGTCATTTTGTGTTTGTGTTTAAGTTCTAAACTTGTAGGCACCAAAGAAAGTAAATCAAGAACTGTTGTGCTGCCCCTCCAATTAACGCATTGTGCCACTCCGCTTCGCCAAAGATGTACTGTAATAACGCGTTTTCAGTTACAGCTGACTTTAACTTTAGATGTGCTTTAATAATTATTTGTTATACAAGGGTGCAAAGTTGTATTTTACCCGCGAGTATGAAATTGAAACACAAGCAAGCGAAAGGATTCTATAGTTGAACCACGAGCGAAGCGAGTGGTTCTAAAATAGAATCCTGAGCGCAGCGAGTGTTGTAACATACGAGAAGTAAAATACATTTGCACCCGTGTGTAACACAAAACTTTTCCCGTCACTATAGCGAGGAAACTCAAAAAAGGTAATTATTTGTTCACATTACAATCATCATCGGGTTAGTGATAATAATTTTCCAAATGCATCATGTATTTTAATGCAAGATTTTGTCGCAGTAAACTTAGCACGAAAAAGTAAACGCAGCACGATTTTAACACATTCCTGTAGTTGCACACCAACGCCAATGCATTATTAAATCATTCTCATTCATTATTTTTACAAAATTATAACAGAACACCCTGAAAGTTGTTTAGTTTACTATTTTTATGCGTGTTCGAGTCGGTAAATAAAGATATAATATTCTTTGACAATGTTGACGTTGACTTTTCTGCGTTTTGTGATTGCATCTCGTCATCTTATCATCATTCACTAAAACAATTGTTACTTATGGAATTTTAGGATTTATATGTTAAAATCATCATATTATATAAAGGTACAAACCTTTTACACTAAATTCTCAAATAAATTATTTAATTATCATTAATATGGAACAATTTCCATGAGCATTTTACGTTTTGTTATTCCAAAACCAAGGTCATTACTTTGCCACACAAGTGAATAATATGCGTTTTTACACGTTCGTATTAAAGGATAAACGAGCACTTTACGAGCTAGTGAGGGGAAAAATAATGAAATGATCTATAAAAGGAAAAAGGATTTTTTCCTTTGAAGGAAAGGAACCCTAAAAAATAAGTTAGAACATGTAACTTTCATTTTAACATGCCGATGATTGATATTTTATCATACTTCGGGATCAAAACATTTATTTCCTTTCAATTTTATCTGTTACGCAAACAAATTTCATTTGATATTAGAAATCCATTAACTCACAACTCTCACAAGCCCCAACATATTCAGTCTTCCAATTCGATTTTATGTTAATATGTGGTGTCTGGCCCCTCTACTTGTTCATCATCTACCCACAATATGTTTGCGGCTTGATGGGTCTACTTAAGTACCTACCCCCTTATTCATAAAAATCTCTTAACTTAGCAATAATTAGCGGCAATAAGTTAGGAATAACTTAGCAATAAGTTAGGAAGCGTTTATGAATAAGGGAGTTCCACTTTAAGGTTCTTGCAAATCATGCATGTGTTTCTATGCTTTTACAGAAACTAGGTACCTATTTTTTCTCTTGAGTTTGTAGTTGTGAACTGATTTTCCTATGACTCTTGAAAACTAGTGAAAACAAAATCCAATTTTGAAATCTAAATGTAGAAATTTCTGCTATACTAGGTACACTCTTCGTACTTTGTCCGATAGTCAGGCGAACTAGACTTGCATTCAATAAACGGAGCCAATTTCAGTGTAAATAATGGAAGGCACAATACTTTGCATTTACCTAAGAATATTTTTGAAGTGCGAACTATTTTTAATGACTGAAGCTCTAGGCACTTGCTTTTAGAAATCGTCTTCTTTATTCTTTAAAACAAAGAGCCGATTAGTTTTATGTGGGACATTTTTTAATTGAATATTTCGATTTGTGTGTGTTTAAATTGTAACACCACTAAACACTGTATAAAGATTGCAAAAACTTAAATAGATGTCACAAAGGCACTAAAGAAAAAGACCGAGTCCATTGGAGATCAAAGCGGGAATCGAACCTTCTACAATTGCCGCTGCTCTACTCTGCTGCTCTGAGATACGAACTACAATGTTGACCGGACTGCTCAATGTTAATGATGAAATGGATATTTTTCTAACACTTTGAGCGCGGGGAACTCCCGAGGGGAGTTCTCTGTGGGAGGTCCATTTTCGCTACAAAGCGGAAAAATCACGGGATCGGCTACGAGCGTAGCACTCGCCCGCAATGAAAGTGTAATAAAAGTATGACCTCTAATTCAGTTTTTTTAAATAGCTTTTTATGCTATTAAGCGCTAAATAATACATACCTATTTTTATGTATTTAGGTTACTTAGCTGATAATTTAAACTTACGTTGTGATTTTCAAAGGTAAACATTACATTTTCATTCGTATTATTAGATATGGGAATTGAGGTGAAAAATGATCATCACTTTCAAGTTTCTTAACCCATCGTGCATGAACACCCTCCAACGGCTCAGCATTCCTTTTTTTCTCAAGAATTCTTCAAAATTTGTAATCTTTCGCTTCATCATCATCATCATCATCATTTTGTTCCCTTGTAAAATAAATAACCATTCTATCGTTTCTGAATTCGAACACTCGAGAACCTATTTATAGGGTTGGTAGGTACAACTATTCAAAGTGCCCATTTGTTTTAATATTTCGAAGTTTGTGAAACGAGTGCTCATTTTTATTATTTTTACCAATTATACTACTAGATTTAAAATCCTTTGAAAGACCTTATTACCTCACTACTTTTTTCTAATATAAATAAAATGTTATCAAAGATGCACTTACCGGGTTTTATTTTTAATGAAAGGAAATAATGTAAAAATCATTCAATTAATTTTGAATAAAGTCATACTTATTTGTGGCTAGTATATAGTATGTTTATGTAGAGAGAAACTCATGAAAAATTCTTCGATTTTAACGACAAACGGCACTTGATCACAATCAATCGCGTAACGTAAATTATAAGTCGGTCTTGGACCACTGTCATGCCCCAAACGTCAGGACAATATTTGACGTAACTACGTGATTAAGTTCATTTGTCGTTACAATTTACAATTGCTAAAGTTTAAATCAATAACTTTATTCTTTTAAAAAAAAAAAGTTGTAGATTCCCGAAACCAAAAACGCAGGGCGTCAAAATAACCTATCCCGTTTCAAAATTCCCGATGATGGTAGGTGAAATAAGATGGTTTCTAAACGGCAACCGATATCATTTCGCATAAAAGCACAAACTACTTGCCAAGAACTTCATATGAGACGTGCGATTTATCCTTGAAAACTATAATGCGTCTTTAACGAGATAGGTTTAAAGTTTGCCCAGAGTTTTAGCGAAGATATGAGAAACTACCGAAGTAGCTACCTACTCTGAAATGTGGCACCTTCTTATGAGGAAAATTGACGCAACATATATAACTAAAATATACTTAACTAGATCGATTCATAACATGAATCATAATTTAATTGGTTCCATCGTGTAGGTCGTTCGCTATCCATCCACCAACCAATGGATTGCAATGTGACATATCAATATTTAACTAACACTTAGTAGTAAATGAGCCTTGTTACAATAACGTGTGTCTATCTGTAAAGATAGAATTCAGTGAAACAATCACGCTAACGATGATACGTACTACCTATCTGAACTCCACACACAATAAAGATTTTTGATAAGATGCGCGTTTGAAGTACCTTTTTGAAAAAATATTTAAAGTAAATCAGAATATTTAAAGGAATCTCATTGTCATAATATATTAATACAAGTTACAAAAAGGTTAATTGACCCGAGGAGTATTTAAAAGTACAATTTGCAAAGTTTAACTTGTCTTTTAAAAAACCTTTTATCTTCAGACGAAGAGTAAATGAAAACTTACTTTTGAAGCTCAAGTTTATCTGAGCATACTAAAACATGTTAGTTTAAAATGAGTAAGGTGAGATAAGTATTAGAGGAATCATATATACTAAAATTTTAGTCTGTACGTAATTTAATTTTCAAACATCTACATATTTTTCTCGTTCGTATTCTGTCGTAAATGGAGCTCTTGGTGTTCCATTTTAATTTTGTACCTTATTAATATTTCAGACCTCTTCGTTTTAACTGGTTTCTTTTAGGAGAGAAAAACTTGAACATAAAAAAGCGGAGACACATTTTTTATTTTTTATCCTGGAGCGGTTATCTTTTATTCCGAAAATATTGACTTTAGGAAAAAACTTTCTTTTAGGGCCCTTTTTTTAACTTATTCGACTATACCTCACACTTTAGGATTTCAGTAAATAAAGAAAATCCCCCTCACATACCTACAGTTTATTACGGAACTCCAAAATCGACTAGGGAACTAGCCTTATTTTATGTTCAACTTTCAGGACTTTATCGATTTCTAAAACTTAGCTCTCTTTAAAAGGGCGTGGAGGGGCGGAGGGGGATCGCCTTCATTCCACTTTCAATCAACCGAATCCCCTTTTTAGCCAATTCATAGCAGAACTATGATTTTCGTAAAATACATGCAAAATGTGGAATTAGGTACGTTCGTATGTATTCACTACACATACATAAACTACTTGAACCTTTTATTTTATAGTTGCCGCTGATATCTCTGTATACTCGTAAGAACGACTTCAGTTTGAACCATCGAGAAGGTACGTAAAAAACATCTATAATATTTACGTACAAATATGAAGAATTTTGCAGACATTAAAGTCATAAGCCAAGGTTTAATAAGATTTGACACAAAAACAATCGTCATTCGTATAATGTTGTTCTAAGTTCAATTGCAATAGTTATTTGTACAACATGAGAGCAAAGTACGTATTTGATGCGAGTGTCAGTTTTGAGTCTTGAGCAAGCGAAAGATTCTTTTATAGAATCACGAGCGTAGCGAGTGATTCTGTAATAGAATCTTGAGCGTAGCGAGAGACTCGAAAGACACGAGATTCAAATAACTTTGCTCTCAAGTTGTACATACAACTTTTCACCTCAGCATGGAGAAAAGGAAAATATGTTATTAAACATTTATACGTGCCATCCCGTTATTTTTTGTTTTTGTTTTACCATTATGTTTGTAACAGAAAGTACATAATTATAACTACTAAAAAAATGAAAGCTCATAAAATTTTATAAAACAGTTATAATTATTTAGAAATGAACTCGTGTCGAATTTCTGAACGCGATTCTGACTCGCCTAGTACCACGATATCCGTCCGTTTTAAAACGGCTGTCTTTCTCTCTGTCACACTTATATATAAGAGCGATAAAGAGGTGGAATGACGGACGCCAATGTTATGTATGCTTGGTGGTAGGGGCCATATGCCGTTCGGATACAAGGAATCGGGTCCGATAAAACGCGTCGTCTAATACAACTGGCTGAATACGCCAGGATGCCATGAACGACAAAAAAAATGCATATTATGACAATTTATAACGTAACATTTTTCATCTCTGTCTTTTTACTAACAAGTGAAAGAAACAAAAGAAAAAGTTGAAGTCTAAACGTCATGGAAAACAACATTCACTCAGTGAGCAAAATCGCACTTTGCTCACTGATTTCGCGAACCAAAAGAAGTCTTTTCGAGCTGCTGAGGTGAAAAATATTTTGTAATCGATTAATGATTTAAAACAAATATGAAACTTAAAATAATGTTGTTCCGTAGAAATTGACGAAGATAGGTAAGGTAGACCAAGATGTATGGGAATAACCGTATTTTTTTCTTACTGCTTACACAATTGATCGATTTTTATTATGATCTTGTATCACTATTTTGATATATTATGATAACACCCTGTATACATAACATATTAATTATATTTAATATGATCCTGTTCACATGAATACTGGACTTACTACTGTGGTAATTAATCTAGCCAGTTTCTATGGGAACATATTATTATATTCGATTTTGATTATTTTTATCGTTGTCTAAGCCCTGACATCTGATAGAGAATTAGTATATTGTGCATCAAAGGAATGTTAGAAGCCCGACTCCGTAGGCGGAGGGCTTTTAATTACTCGAGTTAGTATTCCACTTACCGACCGTGATGCATACAATGTTTTTCATCACACTTGCCGACAAAAAAATAAGTTTTAAGACAAAATATTATTAAATGACGTACTGAAATTTCTATTACTCCCTAGGGAATTTCACTTTTCTATTACTCCCGTTATGCATGCAAGCATTGGCGCGCTTTAGACAGCAAGTGGGATGAAAAATTATATTAAATTTTATCAACGTACAAAATGATAGACATGAAAATTCAACTCAATATTGATTGCGACCATCATATCAACACCATTTATACCACTTGTATTTCTCTGCAGATGTTCCGATTTTTCCCATAATGATAACGTCTGGGGATGTAAAGGAGGCTTTGACGCCTTACATAATTTTGCAGCTTCTGCAACGAAAATATCTAGAAATAAATATAACATATTTCGCGGGTAGAGATTGTTCTCCGGCTGCTGGAGTCGTGGTTATGGAAAATTATAGTAAATACTGATATTATTAAGCACTCTGATATACCTATATTCCTATGGAAAACTGGCCTAAAACGAAAAATTACGGAACCTACTTTAAACTTGTTTTAACTTTAACGCTGACCGGTTTAGTTATGCCTACATTATAGAATGTAGACTAGACAACACATACAAGATAAATATGTACTTATAGCAAAAACTGCTTGATGTACCCAAAAGATGCCAATACAAATACTGAAAATTTCGCTCTTTCTCGTGAGCCGAGAAAAATTAGATGAACCCATTTCATGTGAAACTCAACAGTCAATGCCTTTATCTTTCCATAGCACATATATCGAAGGTTATCCCGAATATCATTGGCGACCAACCGTCTAGAGGAGAATCGCAAATTTGACCTTTTCATTTCAAATCGATACAATAAAATTGCTTAGGTATGTATCTCATAAACATAACATTTAAATCCGTTCGTAAAAACTGAAATGTTTAAGTTCTGAAGCACACAAAACGTGTAGTAAGTATACCTTTTATGCTCGTAGGCACTTAATATTTAGTACAACTTCACCAAAATCACGAAAGAGAGTCACGAAATAAATAGATACAAGAAATTGTTCGTTTAAAGGTGTCAGTCAGATACTCGTAATTTCGTAATTACTTAATTAGAAAAGAAAATATGTTACTATTTAAAATCTATTGACGTTGATATTACTCGTAGAAAAAACGAATAGGATCCAACACTTTGTCAGAACTAAGTACTTAAAAGTACATAAAACTACAGTACGTAAAACGAGATCGGGCATACCAAAACCTATTACGTACTTATGCCCCTAAAGAGTTTCCAAATTACATATATCGGCTATGTACTTACATATATCATAGATCTGAACTACGAAAGAAATCCATAGTTATTAGATCACAGTGTATGTGTGTTTGTGTTAAGTGCATCACAACTTTCAACGATGATGGATCAGTCAAGTGCTCAAGTGCGGATGATGCAACTGGCGATGTAACGCGTTATTAGAAATATCAGGAGCCTTACAACTAATCATACAAGCGAAAGTCTTTTTCTAGTAAGAGATATAGAAAAGAGACTTCCGCCTGAAATATTAGCTGGAAGTCGTTATGCAATAGGCCCCAGGTTATACAAAATCGTGGGGTACCTGGGTTCGTCTCCTCCATGGCAGATGATAGCGATACGCTCGGCCTGCGCGGCACGAGGGGCGAAGGCACCGAGGATGTTGAAGGGGAACCTCCTCTCCATGGGGTCATCGCGGCGGCGTTCCACCATGCAGTTCATGCGGCCCCTGCAATTTATACAGTCCTTTTTAACAACACTGAATATCGTCTGACGAATACATGTAATGTAGGCACATTTTATTCCTTTATTCATAAACGTATCCTAACTTAACATGTGGCTAAGTATTGTTTATCCCTTTGTATCTTACAGACATATTGGTAAGACTGCAAACCAAACAATACTTAGCAGCTTGCTAAGTTAGGAGACGTTTATGAATAAGGGGGTTAGTGTCCAACATAAAATAAAATAAAGGATGAACAATATTGCTTTGCTCTTCCGCGATACAAATTTTTGTATCGCGGAAGAGCAAAGCAATATTGTTCATCCTTTAATATGGACTTCCGCAAAGTAACGCCTGATTCAATTAATTACTTAAAATAAAATAATAAATAAATATTTTGGGACATCTCACACAAATCGACCTAGTCCCACGGTAAGCTCAATTAAGGCTTGTGATGTGGGTACCAGGCAACGATGTATATAATAGATAGATACATATTATTATACCTATAGATACTTAAATACATACACAGCCATGACCAAGGAACAAATATTTGTGATAAATAAATACACAAATAATATCCTCGCCGGGATTCGAACCCGGAACCTGCAGCTTCGTAGGCAGGGTCACTACCAACTAGGCTACGGAGACTGAAAAAATTGAGACAACTTTTGATTGCCGACTATGAGCGGTATAATGTACCTAGAATGGATTGAGAAATACCTCAACCGTCATTTTAGCATAATATATGTAGTCCAACACTTATCCGAAGATGGAATACTCGTATCGATATTTTATTAGCATCGCATACAAATCATGGATGAAATGTACTTACTTTTGGTTGTTGGCCAAGAAGGCCCCAGCAAGCTCGTCAAGGTCGAACTGAATTGGCAGCTTGAACATGGGTCGCACAGCATCCAAATCCTCGTCATCTTCAGCCGAGCTGTCAGACTCTGAGCTGTCCTCACCGGCCTCAGAGTTCGGAGCATCGAACTTCGGATTGACATCGTCAATTTTCTGAAAAACAAATGACATCAATTACTCAAAGCAATACCATCAAGGTCAATAAAGGTGGAAAAACCAGTCTCGATTAACACCTACGCTGAGAATACAAAATGACTGCATAAATAATTGTATCGTAAAACCACGTACAATTCTCGGCAAGTAGACGTAGGTACCTATCAGATTCACGACTGCAATTTTAAAGTCGTGCATTGCTGCTTTATTTGCTCATTATTATAAACATCAGCAAATTTTAACAATAATATGAGAATTATTTTCATAATCAGACAGTTATAAATAAATGGTGTGAAGGAAATTCACTTTCGCTTTACATACGCGGGTCTGGGGTGTGGTTAGTTAGGTGGCATGTGACACAGGTGTCAGAATTCTAAAACTTCCCAAGTTTTCCAACATTTGCAAGTGTAGGTATTTCCTTGTTGTTGAGATTTTATGTATTTACATCAGCATACATATACATATAATTATGTAGTTATAGCTGCAGACAACCATGCAAAGTATAACTAATTCATATTTTATTTGCATTACACATGCTTAATATTCCTATCTGTTACAAACACTTTTGATCGCCAGACAATGAGCGTAAACAAACATGTCTAGGATTACATAAAAAACATGCATCAAATTGCATTAAACAGTCAATGAAACAGCATGAAACATGAACGCTAGATCTCGTTCTGTGCTGTTTGCCGGCCACAATGGCTCGGACATCCTGTCCGAACAATGCGCCCGGGCACCATTGTTCCCTCGCTCCTAAATATCACCCGCAATTAAATTGACACCAATTCTTATCACTTATCAAAACACGGTAAGAGTCAATATAGAATAATTCATGTTCAGTAATGTTTCTGAATAACTAATAATTGTCTCGTCTGTACTCCAAGGCTACCGAGTACCGACGACATTAGCTTAGTACCTAAGTTTCGAATATAAAGATGTAATGGTCTGAGAGGTGGTGCTGTGAGATATAGTTTCGATATAATTCATGCTAATTATATTGTTTGTTTACATATAAGTATTTGTAAGTCGGGTAGGTAATTGGAACCTATAGGCCACTGTAGAACCATGTCAAAATTATAAATAGTAAGATATTTCTAAAACGTCACTGCGGCGATATTGGTTGGCTTGTCTATAACTGATCTTTGATCTATAACTGATTCTATTGGTAATAGTTGCCCTTCTCTTGGCAGTCTGGTATACAGCACATATAGCAATTATAGCAAGTTTACCATCTCTACCTCTTCCTCAGTCAGTAGCTGAAATGTGAAAACGAATAACTAATAAGTTCACCGTTGTGCATCGTTTTTCTAATATTTGCATTTGTGAGGATTGATCTTAAAAAGTAGACAAGCTGTAATTTGTTTACTAATATTTTAATACTTCGTATTAGAGACAAGCAAAATATACATAGAAACAATCAAAAAATCTTGCAACTAACGTAACCCTAATCAACATAAGGAAATTCACCCATCTCATTGTCAGAGCCACTTCACGTTATTCGACGCGATTTGGCATTTCCAGCCAATATAAGGTGCCAATCATAAACCTATTATATTTCTTTGTGAGTAGTTAGTTATATTGTAGCTGCTCTATTTGTAACTTTTTGGGATCATTTCCTAGAAGCCTCTAGTTTCGGATATATCAGATTGAAAAACACGGTAAAGATCATCACAACAATTTGGTACTTGTAAATAATATTGGAAAATATAGCGAGTCTGTGCTGCTTGTAATTATTACCGCTTTCTACTAACTAAATTATCCGTACAAATTAGGTAAATAACTTACCGTGGTAAATTATAAAAAAAAAGGCTAATCGGTAGTACAGTAAAATTGTTCATGATTATCTTTTACTGTGCCTATAGTTTATTATGAACAATAACATGTATATTAATAAATATGTAGGTACGAGTAGTTCCGATTAACACAATACACAGTAAGATATAGGTAACTATGAAACGATAATTATAGTGTTGTTGGTCACGTATTCGACAAATTATCGACAGGTAATCGTCCATACAAAATATAGCGTTGGCATGAATATATATCAGGAAATAGAGGAAATTGAGGATTTGGAAACGCACGGGGCAACGAACAGAACAAGAATCAAGTGGTGACTACCTTCATGTACTTAAATACTGGTTCAGTCATTTGAATTGCAGTTCGAAGGTCGTGGGTTTAAATCGTTATTTTTAGTACTTATGTACAGTTGTAAATAATACCTAAACTAACCCACAAAAATCTGATTAAGATCGTACGTAGGGTGGTAGGTTTAGGAATATAAGAACATGTCACATATTTTAGTGACAGTTACTGGAGAGTGAGAATTTTTATGAAATTTTCAGTATAGGTAAACTATTTAAGTGGGGAAACCTGCATACAAGACCATATTCAAAGGAAGTGATGTCCCAACCCGCTTTGGACCAGCATGTGCTTTATCATATTATATGAGATGAATCCTACGCCCAGTGTGCACGTGCCCAGCTAAATTTGCTTTGTGGCACATGTATGTCGTGTCATGCGACTAAGGACATGTGTCAAAAAACACAAAATAATTAAAATCTTTCAAAGAATAATCACATATCGTCATTGTGATTGTAAATTCAGTTATGTGCATAATTACAGGAACTGAAAAATCAATTCAAAGTAGATATATTTACAGTCTTTTTAGTGAAAATGTGTATTTTACATATGTGCGTATTGGCAATCTGAACGACGATATTAGCCGGACTTGTCCTTGAAAGTTATTTACCTACCAGAGACATCTGTGCCAGGTGACACCGCTCTTTCATATCTAGAATAGGTATATTTACTGTTGTGCTTTTCTTAAAAATACCTATTTTCCTTAATCATTCGTTGTGTGTGGTGATTGTTTAAATTTACATGTGTTTGTGTGTGTTTATGAGGGTTCATATTATAAATCACAAATGAAAGAGGACATCTACTCAAACGTACCAGTGTGCATTGTGAGTGAGTGGCCTTACTTATGTACCTACATTTCTCATAAATATCTAACATCAATGACAATGCAATATTACGGTATGCACCTATGTTCCTAGAATAATGTGTGTGCTATACTTTTAATGGAGACATTACGACGACGTACGTTTTTCAGTACAGATGGCCCTCCGAAGTTTCGACCTGATAAAAAATAAGCCGCTTCTCACTAATGCGTAAAAAAACATCATCTGTAGGTATTCAAAAGTTAAAGTGATACTTATAACATACAGCGGTTCTTAACAATCTAACTATCTACAACCTACTTCGTAATTTGTTTCACGAGGAAAAGTTACTATTTTTTGTTTATTACATGACCACAAAATAAGGATAACAACACAAAAACGCAGAGCGGAGTTTTCCTCTGTTATCTTAAACTAAGTAGTAAGTACCTATGAGCTTACTTTACAGGGTCGGAGAGCTTGCCCAAGTCTTCATCCAATTACCTAACATTTTTTTCGTTTTCTAACGTAATGATGAGTTTGTCATGTTTCTTGTAAGACTTTATACACCTATAGTATCTATGCTAAAGAAATACTGTCCCACGGTCCCATCCCTTGAAGGCCGAGGGAGGATCAAATCTGTGTCTTGAACTTTTTATATGTAATAGTAAAGTAAATAATTATTTTGTTACTTAATTGATACCTACTTAAAAATAAACGTAGTCGCTAGTTACGTAAACAATGATGTAACCGTCCGACAATTACTCAAGATGAGTGAATATCATCACATGAATAATTATATTACCTAATTTACCTATAGGTACTATGCATGTTTATTGTACCTAATATGATTTGTGATTAAAATTATGCAATCCATTTAATTTATTCACATATGTACATTTAGTTACCTACACGATTGTATTCTAATGCATCGAGATATATGAAGTAGGAATAACACTTATTAACTAATCACATGCGATATAAGTTCAAATTACTTAGTCTAAAGAAAGATATGTATGAGTCTAAAGAAAGATATGTATGACGTATGAAACTCAAGTACTAGCCAGCTTATCATTCATCATTTTACAGAACCTTAAACGGTCCGTACACACATTCACCCATTTTCAAGCACATAAGTCACACTCTCAGGACGGTGCTGATGTCAAAAGTGGATTGAGCAATAGCTACAGGTACATGCAATCCAAACTTTTATAACTATTAATGGATGGTACTCAAGTATACGTCAGTTCTTATTATGATTTTGAATAGGTATGTCGTGCCAGTAAAACCCTATTATTTTGGGATATTTAGGTGATTTAGTAAAGGTTTCGCTTTTAGTCGCCAACCATCAATGTAGGCATGTTTTTTAAGCGTGCATGGTTTTATTCAGGCAATGAACTCCTTTAAATGTTTAGTACTTTAGTACGTCGTTATTGTAAGACTCTAGTCTCTAACGACTCTCCTATCTGGCTAATTACCAGGGGGAACATTAATGTGATAATTTAAATGAAGTGCAGCGTTTTAACAGACCATTTCAAAGATACCCGTTTAACACATAAACTGGATGAAGGAGTTGATGTTAACTTGTAGAAGTACAATTCACTTTCCCGGGTAAAGAATTACAGATTATAATTAATTATTCATAGAGGGTACATTTGACTAAATAATCTATGTATACCTAATCCTTTCAAGAATTTAACTGCAAATTCAATTCTTGCGACATGTATTTAATTCAATAAAAATAGGGATAGTTGCCAAAGTAAAATAAATACCTACCGTAGAAATGATTTAGTATTTATTCAAGGTAAAATTTATGATTTGATTCAATACCTATGTTAAACTTTCGTCAGACGATCGACATCGACGAACACGTCAGACGTCAATAATGACGCCTAATAAGTATACGTACCGTTTGTCAGTAGAATAAAAATAAACGTAAAAAACCTAAAAAATGCATTATTTCATAATCACTCACTTTTAGAACACACTCTTGGTTTTATCACCAACTTAACCTTAACTCTTGATATTTTGAGTTCATAAACCTAAATTTTAGTTTGGGTTGGAATCCCGGCGAGGGCATTATTTGTGTATTTATTTATCACAAATATTTGTTCCTTCATCATGGCTGTCTATGTATTTAAGTATCTATATGTATCTATCTATTATATATATCGTCGCTTGTTACCCACATCACAAGCCTTAATTGAGCTTACCGTGGGACTAAGTCGATTTGTGTAAGATGTCCTAAGATATTTATTTTTTATTTTTATTTTATTGGAATTAACTTAAAAATATATCTGCGAACGTGTTTCACGATATGTGTCAAAGACGTCTAATGCTATGGAAAGTCAGCCAGTCATATTTGTGTTTAAAAGGTTTTTTTTTTTTCGTTTTCTACTGTACGAACTGTACTTATACTTAGGTATAGGTACTCATGCAATACCTACACATTACACATAATGAAAATCTGGAATTTTACAAAATTTGTAAATCATTTTCTTTCCCTGTATTTATTTATAAAATACCTACGCTTCTCACCTAAGATGCGTTTTCTGGTCCATTCGAAATCATTAAGCAGATTTTTATGCAAGTATTTTTTTTTATTAGCCTTGTTTAGTGCCCCACTGCTGGGAAAAGGCCTCCCCTCTTTTCCTCCATTCGGTCCGGTCGTCGCAGTTCTCCCGTCAATTTGGATAGAAATCAAAATATTTGAATAAAATAATAAGTATAAAATTTATTGTACGCCAACTATTATTCCAAATAACAAACATAACATCGCCAAATAACAAAGGTACTGGGGGAAGCTGAAAGTCATGTTGCTCTAAATTAACATCTGCCGTTGAAAGGGCTTTGGCCGCCGACACAAGCCGGCTTTGTATCTGAGAACGTTGTCGATGCTGAATATTGTTTCAGCGCCTGGACACCGAAATAATACCAGATATTCAGCGCAAATACATCCTATACATCTAGCGTAGACTGTACCTAAACGTATAATGACTAATATTTGAATAAAGCTACGAACAAATAAAACTTGGAAGCCGCACGCCATACTCAATTGTCAACCCCTCTTCAATGCATCACGGTAATGAATTTCAATATCAACCTATAAAAACTTAAACCGCCATTTAAAAATAGTTGTGATTGGCCCATCAAAGTTTTAATTGGCTATATTCTATAAACGTTTGTCAAAGATGTTGCGCCGAAATATGCGCGGTATTAAGAAAAGCGCTATGTCCTGCCCATCTCGGCACAATTGAACAATTGGTTTTGGGGGCATGTTTGAGCTGGCCTTAGACGTCCATGTTATACAGTGTGTGTCTTTGATAGCGACATTGCTTTTAAATAATGATAGATTAAAGTGTTGTTAACCATTTTAGTAAAATAATATAACGATTGCCTTTATTATTTAAGAGTAATTAATTTTTATAAAAATCTCGAGCAGCAATGTAATGCAAACATTTATTTGACGTTTCTGAGAGGAAAAGCTAGTTTCGTTTTCATTTTAATTCGATCAAATCATTAAAGTAACTGCGAACTGTTGCCGACGTTAAATTATTTACTGAATTATCCATTACTAGAAAATACTACAATTTAAAACATGCGAGATTTGGATTTCACTAGCACAACAAATTTACATCAACCATTTTTTCTGTGTCTTACTGTCTTAGCCAGCACATTTTGAATCGTATTATTCACTGAACTGATATCAAAAATCACTGCACATACATTATCACTTCTTAGAAATCACATTACCTAGTTCAAACATTTTTATTAAATTTATTAGGAAAGTCTGTTGATCAACAAACTTGATGTTATCTTGACACTTCAACTCAATCAATGTGAAGTTTTCAATCGGTACATAAACAAAACGATTATCTGATTCCGCCTTCTTAGTTAACACAAAATTACCTAGCGCTTAATCGTCTCTGTCGCACTTATAAGAAAGAATGACAAAGACGGAAAACTAAAATACGCTACTGAGCTATAGCCATTGGCAACTTGGCTAGGCACCCTGGGCTGTTAAGTCGTTTTCTTATGAACAAGGATCATGATTTTTGACGGACTTGTCATCGAAAAGTGTCACCGACATGTAGGATGTAAATGGTAGGTAATTAATTGTAATTGTCAGGATGTCACTAAGAGCGAGATTTCAATTAAATCATATGTCAATTGTTAGGTTTAATTTATTAGTTATTGTTATTACTGATACATTGCGTACCGAATTAATTTGTATGAAAAAATTTTTTTTTAAAACCTTAACTAAATATGCTAATTTCAGTTCATTAAGACTTGTACTTTCACCCCTTAAAAGGAATGTCGTTATGAAAGACACACGCTGTATATGGTCGCAGGAATAAAGGGATGCAAGATACGAAACATTATGATCATTTTGCTATCTAAAACTTTTGCTGTATTGGCAACAGAGGTGGCTTTTGTCTAAGTTTCGAACGTAACATACATCGACACTCGACACCATCCCACCTTGGTACGATATAAAAAATGAACGTAGGCAGTCCTACTGCTGCTCCTAAGGCCGCAAAATGCCGCAAATAAACATCCTTTTCATCACACTTGCCGTCTAAGCGCGCCATTGCTTGCGTGCGTAGCGGGAGTAACAGAAAAGTGAAATTCCCTTGGGAGTAATAGAAATGTCAGTACGCCATTTAATAATTATTATGTCTTAAAACTTATTTTTTTGTCGGCAAGTGTGATGAAAAACATTGTATGCATCGCGGTCGGTAAGCGGAATACTAACTCGAGTCATAAAAGCCCTCCGCCTAACGGCGTCGGGCTTCTAACACTCTCGTTAGTAATTCCGTACTTACCTCCCTTGATGCACAATGTACTATTGTTGAGTGCAACGTATAAAGGCAGTATTTGCGGTTAAGTGTCACTGACCATTGTACAAGATTGATGATGGGCAGCAGCGTCATCATAGTGGACACATTACTGCGATCGCCAATCCGCTTGCCCAGCGTGGCGATTACGGGCATTTACCTCCTAATGCGTCTATACGCATAGTTAATAGGAGAGGTCTACGTCCAGCAGTGGACTATGATAGGCTGATGATGTTGTTGTTGTTGCGGTGAAGGCATCGGGTTCATGGGTTCTCGAGGCTCTACAATTATTATAAAAAAATACCTCAATGTTAACTCACACAACCATGACGCTGACACGTGACCAATAACCATGGACTGGTTCCTTTATCACATTATCACCCAACGATTTGGTATTGTCATTGAGCGTGATAACCCTGGATACCTACTTCAGGCGAACAGGCAGTGACAGCGACTTACTCGTATGTAGGTATATAGTAGGTGTCCGAGGCTAATTTACTTGTCAGTTATTATATTGTGAAATATTCGTTGTAAAATAACACTAAAATTTTAATCGTTGCTAATAAGTGAAAGGAGAATACAAAATACGATTTGACTGATCACACTGTGTTACGGACTTTTAGTTAACACCGGTAATGAAGCAAACATACTCATTATCATTAAAACAATATATTGAATTGCAAGTAATGCAACGACCACTTTCTTTCCATTTAACTACTCGCGTGACAAGTTTAGTGTCAGACTGCATTAAGTGAATATGAAATCGTATATTGCTTAAAATTGGTCAATTTGGTAAGTAATAAAACGATAGTAGCTTTCACGCAGTGCAACTGCGGGTTGGGCTATTATTGTTATCGCTTACCGAACGAATAAATCTCATGTTAACCAGATTTAGCATGATCTCTGATTATGAACTGTTTTTATGTATCATCGTATCGCCCTTATTCTGGTCTCCCGAAATTGTCGTCAGTTAGTTTGTACGATAAAAATAACAAACCAAGTGACTCCCGTGGCGAGTGAAAGCTGTGACTGTGACATCACACATCACTGCGCTTCATTGCACATACAAACTGCTAACAACAGTGTAGTAATTTATACAAAGGATTTACTCAACCGCCTGTCGTTGCATGAACATCTATTCGTAATCGAACTCCTATAATAGGCACGGTACTTAATTGTTATTCACAATACGATCGTCAATATAGAGGGCTTGCTTCAATATAACTAACCTATACAATTCTTAAAATAGTATCAAACATACATAAACATGTACCTACTACAACTGTGAAAGAAGATATAGAAAATAATTATTGAGTATTTCTAAAACGCTTGTGATTCCGTATCTGATTACAGATCACCTTAAAATATTATTATATATTCGAAAGCCTATCACAAGCCGGTATTGACAGAAAATGTAGGCACTATGGCTGTTTTTTTCGGAAAACGTTTCAATTGGCCCCAGTCTCCCCTATCTAGAAACAATAAAATAGACTGGTTTGGTACTCGTACAAGTCGATTAGAGAGCTAGAGATTTATGACAGTTTTATATGTTTTATTGAATTTTTAAATCTACTACCTACAGAACCAACTATTTCACTACTTCAAAAAAAATCATTTGGAATTCATTTTTTCATAATAGAAAAGATCACATCGTGCTTTTGAAAATCTACGATAATATATGTATCAGAATAAAGTGTACACAATGATCATAGAAAATTCTATTAGCTTTATATTATTACCTGGAACTCAAATGTATATTTAGCCTTCTGATCAAAGGAACCTCTAACCCATTGACAGGAAAAAATGAACTAAAGGACATTGATTTTAATCCCTCTGTTATTCAGGAAGCTAGAAAACTTGAGGGAAATTTCGAGATTGCCATCTGCAGGTTAAACTTCAGGGAATTGAGCTGAACGCAACAGGCGATTGACAGCCCGCCCCCATCGGTTTCCGGCCGTCTGCAGGCACAACACAACATCGTCAAACTCGGTATCTACATATTTGAAACTTGCAATTGAACGCGGCAACGTAGGAAATGGGATTGGTCCTTATCGTTACTCAGGAAATGACTGAGGTGAATTTTTCAACAGGGTAGTTATAACTTTAATCTAGTTGCGAATTTGCTAAATTTCTATCTCTTTTTACGTTATTTTTATTTTACGTAACATATCTCTATTTAAATAGTCGTTTGTTTTTCTGCATTAAACTAAAAAATATCGAGAGAATATGTGGATAATATAAAGTGTGCTTTTATGGTCATATTCATATCATAACTGATCAGGTTAGGTTTGCATAGCATTCCTGAAAAGTACGCACGGTAACAAATGTTGATGTTTTAAATATACGTATTGTTTTCATTTATTTCGTCTTTACTAGCCATATTATTTTTTACGTACAATTTCAGCTCCACAGGTTTCAATAATATATTAGAGATCGCTATATAGAGCTATAAGACCGCCTGCACTTTGCCTTCTACTTAATGTTTCCTGTATTTTATTTCTTTGCTTGAGGTTTGCAATAAAGAGTATTTGTATTGTAGTGTATTGCAAAATGAGTTGAAATGCCTAATAATAAATGTTTGTGGTTTCCTTAAATTAATTCTTATTGCTCTTGTTTTATAAAAAGTGCCGATCTCTAGTCTATATGCATAAACTCCCTTGTGGAGACAAGGTGCACTCGACTCGGGCTATTAAATGCTTCAAACAGACTTTCCTTTTGCCGAGATTAAACGCCCTTCACTTCGCTTACGCGGGGGGGTTATTAAATAACACCAGATTTATGAATATGTTAAGGTGCATTCAGACCAAACGAGCATTCGCTATTCTATTCCCCCACTCTACGAAATTCGATCGTTACATAAAAAGTGATTCGTTGATTTCGTAGAGAGGGGGATAGAATAGCAAATGCATGTTTGGTCTGAATGCACCTTTAGCGTGCATTAATGCCACCATGTTCTCATCTTTAACTATGTAGAATTTAAGAAGACAAATTTAATAGGTGATACGCTTACAAATATTGCATGCATATAATTTTAAGACTAAATAAAAAAAATGTAAATGCGACTCATTCCTTAATTTTTTAGGGTTCCGTAGCCAAAATGGCAAAAACGGAACCCTTATAGATTCGTCATGTCCGTCAGTTCGTCTGTCCGTCTGTCACAGCCGATTTACTCGGAAACTATAAATGCTACAGTAACGAAATTTGGTAAGGATATGTGTTGTATGAACCGCAGGACAGGATTATGATACTAAAATTGTAAAAAATCCATTGGGGTGGGGGCCCTCCATACATGTAACTGAGGGATAGAATTTTTTTTTAGTTGTATATAAGCGTGTGGGGTATTAATAGAAAGGTCTTTGAAAATGATATCAAGGTTTATAAATGTCATTTTTATTTAAGCAAATCGTTTTCGAGATATCAGCTCTCAAAGTCTGAAAAATGTGTCACCCCCTCTATTTTTTAAACAACGAGATATAAAATTCTAAAAAAAAATATATGTTATGCACATTAATAAACTCTATCAACGATTTTTGGTTTGATTAAATTATCTCCTATAGTTTTTGAGGTAGGTTGATTTTACTGTATTTTTTTAATAATAAATTGATAATGGTACGGCACCCTTCGCGCGCGAGTCCGACTCGCACTTGGCCGGTTTTTTATAATGTAAGATTAGTCTCATCACCTCGGTCTTAACTAGCAATGAATCGAATAGGAGTTTCCAGAGTTGGGAATGTTCCTCAAGGAAAATTCTAGATATTGTTGTTTTGTTAAATAAATTCTTAGGGCCAATTTCTATGGCAGTTGATGAGTTTTAATTATAATACAGTTATCATTATCAGTGTGTAATTTAAAAACGTCAAATGTCACGATCGTCGATCGTTGAATTCGTTGATTTTGATGATTGATGATCATTTCGTAAAATATATTCCCTAATGTGATATAGAATGTGTCAGAATTTTCTTATAAGGCGTTTCAGTAATTTTGACGATGTATATTGCTATTCCAAATATGTTGTATTTCATTGTACCTATTACTAGTAGTTAGCTTAAACCAAATTAATCCAGGCTTACTGCAGTTCACTGCACACGTCACAAACATAGCCTAGTAAATCGTGAAGAATCGCTGTCGTGCTATGATTCGAAAGTAGGTACAGACCTAACCTAACTATGAGTAAACCTATGACCTAACCTAACTAAGTATCTATGGTTCCCGTTGTAATCCGAAATAATGCACCTGCAAATGGAATTATATTCCTTCGTTGTTAGAATTCCAATTACGACAAGGTATTGTCTGAAGATGCAGCGTTGTTCATGATAAGCGTTGCTATGTCCTTGTGATCACCCATTTAGTCATGTGTTCAGTGAGTGGTGTCCTTGTGGAGTTTCTCATCAATTCCGACACTTGATACCTACCACTCTTGCCTGTTGAATCTATCGTTTGAATTTAATAACTTAGTTTAGTTGGTAGGACGCGATTAATGAGATAAATTACTGATAGGTACTTAATTTTGAAGTTTAGTGTGAGCGTAGATATGGCAACATTTATTACCTACACGACATTCACGATCTCAAATAACCGCAGGTTTATTACATACTCGTGAGAGATTTACCAACTGAAACTCGGATTAACCAGAGGGTTAAGTGTTATATTTTTATTAATATTTCAGAATCTTTATCTTCCTTGCAACAGTGTTAAGGTGCGTTCAGACGAAACGAGCATTCGCTATTCTAACCCCCTACTCTACTAAATTCGATCGTTACACAAAACGTGATTCGTCGTTTTCGTAGAGTGGGGGATAGAATAGCGAATGCTTGTTTGGTCTGAATGCACCTTTACCATCATACATACGTTATAAGTTATAAATTATAAATTGTTATTTCTGATTTTCGAATTAGGGTGCGACCACGACATATGGATGGTGCGTTGCAGTGATTCCGTACCGTCTACGTTTTTTAATCAGCGTTGTGGGGACCACGCGGTAAAAACGGGACGCATACGTTGTGTCGCAGAGATTCCGGAGCGTCACCATTTTTCAAACAGCGGCGTTGTCGCACCTTTAATATTTTTCAGACAGCATTTTTTTTCGGTGTCGACTGTTATGGCAGAGGTATTTCTGTTCGATTTGTTATAAGTGTGGTGATGGCAGTAAGAATACATTTATAACCACCCCAACTCCTCCTGCGGGTGTCGTAAGAGTCGACTAAGGGATTGAAGTGTCACTGACCACTATTTGATAAGAGATTGATGACGGGCAGCAGCGACATCATAGTGGACACATTACTGCGATCACTAATCGCTTGCCCGTCGTGGCGATTATGGGCATTTACCTTCTAATACGTCTATATGCATAGTTAATAGGAGAGGCCTACGTCCAGCAGTGGACTATCATAGGCTGATGATGTATGTATGTTATGTATGTAGTGAAAAAAAGTGTTAGGCCGCGTGGAGACACTTGTCACCGCCCCAACTCTTCCTATGGTTGTCGTAAGAATCAACTAAGGGATTGAGGTGTCACTGGCTACTTATTATATAGATTAATGTGTATAAAGCTTTAAAGCATGTTTTCCTTTTTTAGTTAAATCTGAAAATTGTTTAAAAATAATAATAAACACAATGTCTAAAATCGTTCTAAAATGGAGGAGCGACACCTTCCTGGCACAGGCTTTACTAAAGCTTAAAAGGAGGTGCCAATGACTAGCTTTAAGATAATTATTGTAAACGGAAATAAACATTTTTCATTTTCATGACGGGCTACAGCGTCATCATAATGGACACATTACTGCGATCGTCTACCCGCTAGCCCACCGCGGCGATAATGCGTCCATACACATAAATGTAGGACAGGCCTATGTCTAGCACTGAACTGTAACAGGCTGATGATGTGAATGAAAAAAGGCGAATTACCTGTAATTTGTCCTCATCAACTTTCGACTCGGCCTGGCTAAGCGCGTCGTCTTTGGTGTGGCTGGCGGCGGGCGCGGCGTGCGCCGGCGCCGGCGCCTCGGCCGTGGACGACGGCGGCGGGACTCCGTGCAGCGCATGCGCGTTCGCCACTGGCAGGGGCTCGTCCTGGAACAAACAAACACAAACATTGTATTGTTATTTAAAACACGTTCGCCTCCGGTACTGTTTCACTAAGTGCTTATGCTATGCCGATCGAAATTATCTGATAGAAATCCTATGCCAGTGACACGCATGTGTGACCGAAAAGATTGTACTCCTATGCCGGTGACACAGCACTGTGTCAAAAACGTTCGTATTTCGATGCCACTGGCATAGGAGTGAGAACTTGATTAATGCTAGTGGCATAAGAATAAGATTACTTTGATCACGTATGTGTGGCACTGGCATAGGAGTACAGCTTTTTCGGTCACATATATGTGTGTCACCGGCGTCGAACGTGTTAAGAAAAATCTGTCGATTCTTACGCAATGTATACCTATACCAACATTCTGTCACATTCTCCCGCTACATATATCGTAAGATAAATCAATCTTACTAAGTACCTACCCAACTACGGACCCATTACAATTTATGTTTTTTTTTGTTTTATAGAAATAGTCTTAGAATTACTTCACATTTTAATTATTAGGAAAGTGCGATATTTTTCCATAAATAAAAGAAAACATGAAATAAAACTATGAAAACGGATAAAGTCGCGTATATTAAGTAATGTTAACTTCATTCCGACGTTTCGAACACTTTACAGGGTTCGTGGTCTGCGGATGACATCCGATCATGAGTCATCCGCAGACCACGAACCCTGTAAAGTGTTCGAAACGTCGGAATGAAGTTCAAATTACTTAATATACGCGAGTTTATCCGTTTTAATAGTTTTATTTCATGAGTAATAATAATAATAATATAATATATAATATATTCTTTATTTCAGAGTTAAATACTCCATAGTTGTTAGTAACAATTTATATAATAACAAAAAAAGAAAGAAAAAAAAAACATAATTCTAGGATTAGTACTTAACTTACAGGGGTTTACAGAAAACAAAACAAAACAGAATAGACACTACACAATACACACAAACTTCTCAGTCAGGACTGCTGAGTGCGACACCCTTGATTAGTCCAACCCAGTATTTCAGGATTGGGCTATCAAATCTATCCGCAATGACTTTTAGAATGCCGTTGGAACTGCTCCTGACTCGGCCAATCCTCGCGGTAACCGAAGAAAATAAAAGAAAACATTTTCATCATGTCAGCTGAAACTCGAAAACGAATGCAGTTCTCGTAAAATGATAATTCAATAGTAGGTAACTGAATATTTATACTAATTGAAAAAAAAGAAAGGAAACCGTTTTTTCAACGCTAAACATATTTTAATTAATAAATTTTAATGAATAGGTGCTATTAAAATATCTTGCCCTCACTTAGTCTCGACTCAGCATGATGTTGGCCAAGTGAGCCAGATTTGGTTTCCCCCGGGGCTAGGGTTGCCATACGTCAGGATTTTTCCTTTCGCGGGAATTAACAAATGTCAGGAATTTTAGATATCACAGGGTAAAAAAATATTTATTGATATGAAAAAATATATACCTATGTATATACCGGGGGCAGTAGAAAAAGGCCGCAAATTTGAGTAGAAAAATCGCGAGTTTGCAACACTGCATTTGGCTGATAAATTAAGAATACACTAATGTTTGGTCTAATACTACATATATTTAAAAAAATACATTAAAATTATTTAATAACTAAAACATTTCTATTAATTTTGATATCAATAGATAGCTACTTGCCATTTATTTGTATTTCAATGAACAAGACTTTAAAATGTGCAATTGATTTGTGACATTTCTCTTTTCTGTACAGGGTGGTCCAAACCTTGACGTCAAAAAATTTTTTTTAGGTTCCCTACGTCGTGGGCTATCAGAATATACCCCATGTATGTTAGCCGATTTTTTGTAGTTTTCGAGTTATGAATTTTTGAAAAAAATTTTTTGAGAAATTCTAGTATGAAGAAATTTATTGATAAAAAAAAACTATTGTGTTTTTTTAATATTGTCTTTTTGTAAAAGTATTACTACAAATAAAGCATTTACTGACAAAAAAATTAGCGTCCTCACTTTGATACAAGTAGGATAAAAAATACCAAATTCAAAATTTTACGTTAAAAATGAATAAAAATAGCATTAATGTACGTCAATAAAAAAAATAAAACATATCCCAAGGATTTTTGGTGATGCAAAGACTGCCCTAGACCTTAAACCTTCGTAAAAGCAAAAAAAAGTGATACTTAATAATGAGGATTTTTCGGAGTAGTCGGTCAAATAAACTTAAAAAAGCTTAAAATTTTAAAGTAGTAAACAATGACTTGAATAACTACACAAATTGAGTTTTCGTGGTATTTTTTGTCTTTGTTTATTGATAAGAACAACAAAACAGACAAAATTTCACTTTATTTTTAGATTAAAAATTTAGAAGTTTTTTTTAAGTTTATTTGACCGACTACTCCGAAAAATCCTCATTATTAAGTATCACTTTTTTTTTGCTTTTACGAAGGTGTAAGGTCTAGGGCAGTCTTTACATTACCAAAAATCCTTGGGATATGTTTTATTTTTTTTTATTTACGTACATTAATGCTATTTTGATGCGTTTTTAGCGTTAAATTTTGAATTTGGTATTTTTTATCCTACTTGTATGAAAATGAGGACGCTAATTTTTTTGTCAGTAAATGTTTTATTTGTAGTAATACTTTTACAAAAAGAAACTAGTTAAAAAACCCAACAGTTTTTTTTTTATTAATAAATTGCTTTTTTCCAGAATTTCTCAAAAAATTTTTTCAAAAATTCATAACTCGAAAACCACAAAAAATCGGCTAACATACATGGGGTATATTCTGATAGCTCATGACGTGAAGAATCTAAAAAAAAATTGTTTAGCCTAACCGGAACCCTGTCTAAATGAACTTAATGAACACACGGAATGCGATACCGTAGGAAAATAAGGTACTTAAATTAGATGTTAGATTAATAAACGACCGCTATAACTATTAATGATCTTGTCTTAAATTACCTTCCTTCTACTATTTCATTCTTTTTTTAATGTGACGATTAAAAATGTCCAGGAACGGTATCGCACATTCCTAAAGTCACAGCGATACCTTAAGCTTTTCTCGTCTCGTTTATTAAATTCCATTCATTTAATGCGACAATTTAGAAAATAATATCCGGTTGGCTACCTTATTTTCCATATTTTAAAAATATTTCGAACGGTGACGGTATAAATATTACACATAATATTTTTCTCAAACATGCAATGAAATATTGTCTTTACGTTCCTTAAAATAGACTCGAAAGGATCGCTTTTAGGGCGCAGTAACTCACTGGGATGGAAATGGAATTTCATAACACTTTTCAGGCCTAGGCCTGCAACGTAACTTATTTTTAATTTCGACAACATTGTCATTATTTTTTTTTTGCTTTTCTTTGTATGTTTGAGAAAAGCATTATACATGCCTCGGCGTGAAAACGGATTCCCGGCCTCGTTACCTATCCCGTATATACCAACTTGGCCGGAAATTCAAATTTTAATGTACTATTGATACTATAATAAAATGCAGTAAAGTAATTCAATTGAAAAACTATCATCATTAAATGGATCCTGAATTGAACGTCTCAAAATATTAAAATGTCGATATTAATACTAAAACTAAAATAATAATAATAAATAAATATCTTGGAACATCTTACACAAATCGACCTAGTCCCACGGTCCCAAAAAGTTATATAAAAATATTGACGACAAAAATTTTGAAGATTAAGATACAAGTACTTACTTAATGTCGCAAAGTAGGTACAAATACTTGGTTAAATGTTTCGTATTACTCTTAGGTACCTACCTACTGAGCGAGTTAAAATCTAAATGTCAAAACACCTCGTGCGGATATTGTGTATATAGCCAGTGAACAGGTTTCGGCGCGGTCGTGAGGGAATATTTCGGAATATGCTCGTCTGACTGGGACCTTAATTAGAGCGGTGACGTATCTACTAACTCGTTTCGTCGATTAATTCGGCTACATTTATTTTAAGACAGTACAATTTGTATTTCTGTTTGAATGCATTGTGAATTATCTATATATATAAACGGCAATGTCCTGACTGACTGACTGACTGACTTAAATCAACGCACAGCCCAAACCGCTGGTCCTAGAGAGTTCAAACTTGGCATGTACATTCTTTATAATATTTAGAGGCGCACTAAGAACGGATTTTTGATAATTCGTCCCGTAAAGGGGTTAAATGGGGGGTTAAAGTTTGTATGGGGAAATCAGATTAGTTGAGCTATTTTATTCGAAACTTCACAGGAATGTTTTTAATAATAAATAAGTAAATACATGTTTCAGGTTTTTTGAAATTCATCTTCTAAAGGGGTTAAATGGAGGGTTAAAGTTTGTAAGGGGAAATAAGATTAGTTGGGCTATTTTATTCGAAACTTCACATGAATGTTTTTAACAATAAATAAGTAAACACGTATTTCAGGTTTTTTGTAAATTCATTTCCTATGGGGGTTAAATGGAGGTTTAAAGTTTGTATGGGGAAATAAGATTAGTTGGGCTATTTTATTCGAAACTACACAGAAATGTTTTTAATAATAAATAAATAAACACAAATGTTTAAGGTTTTTTGAAAATTCATCCCTTAAAGGGGTTAAATGGAGGGTTAAAGTTTGTAAGGGGAAATAAGATTAGTTGGGCTATTTTATTCGAAACTTCACATGAATGTTTTTAACAATAAATAAGTAAATACGTATTTCAGGTTTTTTGAAAATTCATTTCCTATGGGGGTTAAATGGAGGGTTAAAGTTTGTATGGGGAAATAAGATTAGTTGGGCTATTTTATTCGAAACTTCACAGAAATGTTTTTAATAATAAATAAATAAACACATGTTTCAGGTTTTTTGAAAATTCGTTCCCTATGGGGGTTAAATGGAGGGTTAAAATTTGTATGGGGAAATAAGATTAGTTGGGCTATTTTATTCGAAACTTCACATGAATGTTTTTAACAATAAATAAGTAAACACGTGTTTCAGGTTTTTTGAAAATTCATTCCCTATGGGGGTTAAATGGAAGGTTAAAGTTTGTAAGAAGGAACCAGATTCGTTGGGCTATTTAATTCAAAACTTCATAGAAGTGTTCTTGCCAATGAAGATGTAGGTACTTATCTACATACCATGTTATATACGAGTAACATAGGTACGATGAATACGTAGATACTTTTAATATTAAATTTTGGTAAGTAATGCAGTTTGCTACATAAAAGGTCATTGTGAGGTTTTATTTTTTAAGTCTAGACAAAACCATATTTATTTGTTTGTTCGTTAAAAATATCTACAATTTTGTATGGCGACATATGATTCAAAGCGAACGAATTTCAAATGTTTGTTTGACAGAGCTCGCGGACAGTATATGTATAAGCAGCGCGGGTACGCGGGCCGCCTCACTGTAAATTCAGCTTTCTAATTCGTGTAGTTTATTTGCAATTAAGTATTTAATTATGTCATACTAATATGCTGTTCAATGAAACAGACTTCAAACATAATGTAATAAGGTAAGATTCTACTTAGGTTTAGGAAAGGTTAGAACTGCGACCCCACACAGAAACGAACGGCTATCAAAGTAGGTTTTGGGTTAGATTAGAAATGCGACTCCACACAGAAACGAACGACTATCAAAGGAGGTTCAGGTTAGGTTTGAATAGTAACCCCACACAGCAACGAACGGCTATTCAAGTAGGTTTAGGTTAGATTAGAACTGCGACCCCACACATAAGCAAACGGCTATTAAAGTAGTTTAAGGTTAGGTTAAAACTGCAACCATTGCGATTCCACGCAGAAATGAACGGTTATTCAAATAGGTTTAGGTTAGGTTAGAACTGTGACCCCACAGATAAGCAAACAGCTATCAAAGTAGATTCAGGTTAGGTTAGAACTGCGACCTCATACATAAGCAAACGGCTATCAAAGTAGGTTTAGGTTAAGTAAGAACTGCGACCAGTGCGACCCCACACAGAAACGAACGGCTATTAAAATAGGTTTATGTTAGGGTAAAACTGTGACCCCACACATAAGCGAACAGCTATCAAAGAAGGTTTAGGTTAGGTTAGAACTGCGACCCCACACAAAAGCAAACGGCTATCAAAGTAGGTTTAGTTTAGGTTAAAACTGCGACCCCACACAAAAGAAAACGGCTATCAAAGTAGGTTAGGTTAGAACTGCGACCCCACACAAAAGCAAACGGCTATCAAAGTAGGTTTAGGTTTGGTTAAAACTGCGACCAGTGCGACCCCACATAGAAACGAACGGCTATTAAAATATGTTTAAGTTAGGTTACAACTGTGACCCCACACATAAGCAAACAGCTATCAAAGTAGGTTCAGGGTTAGTTTAGAACTGCGGAATAAATATGACTAAATTTAAACCAAACTAAAATAAGAACCCGTAAAGGAAAACCATTCAAAATTCCCTGATTAAAATTTACTGAAAACTATTCTTCGACAGAATGACTTGTCGATGAAATGAAAATATTTGAACCGTTGTCTTTGAAACAACATTCGATTAAATGATTGTCGACAAGTCAAGGCGAAACCCAAAAAAAATATCACAAATATTAAACTTATTTCGGCCACTTTTGAATCTCCTGAGAAAAAAAAATAGGATTCATTATTTGCAGGAAACCGTGTAACATGCATAATATATAACTACATACAATCGAAATGGTAACCTCCTTCTTTTTTGAAGTCCAAAATCTACGCGTGCGAAGCCGCGGGCAAAAGCTAGTTTGTTCATATTTTAGGGTAGTTCTATGCCATTATTCCGTCGCACAAATCAAGTCATTATCATTCCCAAATTATTGACGACCTGCGTATAAATAGTGGAGTAATTTTCGGTTATCTTGTAGCAGACGCATCTTTGTCTGCTATTCTGGCATAATAGTCTCATTTGCTTTTACAAAACGGAAAATAAAGTGGTGATTGTAATGAAAAATAAAATCAACAGAACATTTAGTAAACAAGTGTGAGTTTGATTTGTATTCTAGGGGTTCCGTACCAGGAGCATTTCATAAAAACATCTACTTTTCGTCACATGCGTGTCCTTATTGTAGCTACCTTCATAAAATAAGCTAGCTGCTAGGAAACACTGTCTATTGTGCTGTTGTTATTCCGTAACTCTACTTACTAATTGAATTTTTCAAAAGTAGCTTTTGAAAAGACTGTGTCGCTTACGACACGTTTTCATGGAATGCTCCACTATTGAACAACTTGAAAGTTAAAGCCGCATCCTTCACATTTGTCTGTCGCGTTCCTTTGTGACGCATTAGGACGGTAATGATTTCATACAGTACACAACGCTAGCCGTCACAACACACTGCATCAGAGAAATGTGAACGTAACTATATAAAATGAACGAAAACCGATACCGTTCTGCTATGTCACAACACAAAAAGACATCAACATGAGAGTTCCCGAAGTTTTATTTATACTTCAACGCAAAGTAACTTAGTAAACTATTTTCCCTATTTCTACTTATAATTTCTTAATTCCGAAATAAGCGGTGGTGATAAAAAATCACCAACCCTTTTAGGTATTCAATTAATAAACAAAAAAAAAACTATTCGATCAGTAACTTGTTTTATATAAAACCTGTTTTATATACTTATTAAACAAATCGATTATTTTATTTTCTTTCATTACATGTTTGAGAAAAGCACTACGTATACAAGCTTCGGCGTGAATAAGAGCTTGCCGGCCTCAAATTTCTATTCGTACCTACCTATATTTATTCGGCCTGCAAGCCCTTATTTCCCGACCTCTGCAGTGGTTGTTTCTCTACTTATTTACCTTATAAGAACTTATTTACAGCTTAACATAAATAGTTTTGTACCATTATAATTTTACGCAAGTAAAACCAAAGTTTTGCACTGGAAAAAATCTTTACGAAATGTCAATATTATTAACTTCAACATCTCGAACGCACCGCAAAAACAGCTACAAGCCCGTTCACTTTTAGCGCAATGAACATCGAAGTGATCGTTGCAAGATGGCGGTTTTGCTCGATTACCCGAAACTAAAGAACTATTCTTTCTCACACCAGGTTTTAGGTAGTGTATTTTACTTGTTATTTTTCACTATTTTCAGAGTACCAATAGGTAGTTGTATCTATGTATATAGTGACCCGTTTTCATACCTATTTAAGTACCTACATAGTCGACCCGTACAGCGAAATATCTGCCTACATAGAGCTTAGTCATTGTTCATGACAATTGTTTGTTCTCACTGGTAATCACTGCGGCAACTGCGCAATCATGCAAACCATTTGAAAAACATCCATAGGAAAAGTGCAAGGTTGCGCGGCCTCGGCGGCTTTAACTTTATCGTGACAGAAAAACAATAAAATATCATATTGTCACTGTGGGAAATCGGGGACAAAAGATCCCACTGACGATCGTAAATGAATGTTGACCTACGGACATTACATATACATAGACACATGAGCATTTAAATGTCAAGAATAATGTACAGCGTTTCCAGTTTTAATTGTAACCAGTCTTTGCATCGTCCACGCCGTCATTATAGGCGGTTTAATATCTATAATAAAACGTTAAAATAAACACTTAAATAACTTTCTGTTCATAGAATGAGCTGAGTGTGAAAATGAGTGACGAGCGTTGACGAGGACGCAGCCGAGCGCGACACCGCAACCGAACCGATAGAAAACAGCGATTACGTTGCCAGCACTATTGTCGCATTGTGCACTACGCCCACAACACTTTTACTGGATTTGCGAAACATTTAAGGCGTTTAGCTGTCGTCTGCCTTGAGTTGCGTGATAACGAGGAAATTGCACCGTTGCTTGGAGAGAAACTTAAAGATATCATCAATGTTTTCTAACGTATAGGTAAAATTACCTCTGACCGTGCCAATCGCATACAATCAGACAATTTTTTACTCAATAACAACGTATATTTTGGGTCAAAAAAAAATACGGTGGCGATTCCGGCAATAAACCCACTAACTGGGGTATATATATGTCCAGCAGTGGACATATATGGGCTAAAAATAATAATGATAAAAAATACAATAACTCGAGCACTCGTAACCCCTTACTACATTGAGCACAAAGTGCACGAATGGTCAGTTACCTGGTTTGGTGATGGAGGACGTAAAAAATTATAATGAATAAAGAAAACTATTAAAAACAACGACTGTAGAATGTGACGATAACAGTAAGTACCTAGGTATAGTACGTACATATTGAGTTTGCATCTTTATTATGCAAAAAACTAATATAACTCTGGGTTTTTGGATCACCATTTATACACACATATGAGCATACATTTACATATGAATCGTTTAACACACATCACTCTTTGTTGCGAAAAAGATAATATAAATTATAAACAATATAGGGTACTTGAAAACCGTGTTCCTTGTGACACATCTTGATTACTTTGTAAGTATGCCGTAGTTGGCGTTCCTTAACTTTATTTGAAGAGAGTAACTTTTCAACCTATTTCACGAACTAGAGCCGCAAGTCAATCAAAACTGGAAGAGAGACTAAAAACTAATTAATTGGCGGGATGTAACCACAGTTGGAAACTTAAAAGTTGAGGACAATCGAGAAGTACAAGAATTTCAAAGGTTATTGCTAAAGTTTGTAGAAACGAGGAGGGCAATTCCACGCAAGAGTGTAATGTAAGTGACCAATTTCTAGCATATTTATTTTGTGAACATTTTGCCGTTATTCTATCTAGATATCAAAATGATAGTTACGTAAATATAATGTAATACTTAAACTTAGATCATTAGAAAAAAACAGACGATGAAATGGTCACTTTCATTACAGTTACATGGATTTACCCAAGAAGTGTAGGCGAGTAAGCAGAATATGATATAGCTAAATAACAATCATACTAATTTGAAATAGATTATTTGTAATATCGCAGTTTACTGATACCTAAATGCGTTCATAAAAAATATTTGTAACAGGATTAGATACATGTTCCAACACAATAAGCAGATTCGAATAAGTGGCCACGTGTGTATTTACAATAGAATAAAAAAGTAATATTAACAAGAGACTCCATATGCACACGGCCACAGACCATGATGCTTTTATTTTTTAATTACCCACAAAGCATAGGTATGTCTACGCGGTGTTCCGTGATCATATCATTGCAGAGTACTCCATCATTTGACTAGCAGTTAAGTAGTGCTCGGAGCAAGTCATTAATTAGTCAGATGACTGCATCGCGATGGGACGTGGACGGATGTGACTGAAGATCATTGTAGTGCGCGGGCGCGGAAAATCGACCGCTTCCGCTCGCAATCCTACCTACGAACGCTAATAATATCGTGACATTCTGCCATGTACTTGTTTTCAAAGATGGAATTCGCAAATGCGTAGTTTGATATCTGTTCTAAGCATGAAAACTTTAATTGATTGTGTAAATCAACTGAACAATCGACCGTGGAGAATCTTCATATTGTTTACGTTCTTCGATTCGATCCATCATCCAACCGTCATTTGCCTAACGGTTAACACAGAGTAGACGCATTGGGACCTGGGGATGATTGCCGCTTTAAGATCATCTTCTTATAGCCTCATATTATTCAGGTTTAAATACAAATACAAATAATTTATTCGTGGCAAATATATATTACAACTTAGAAATGGTATAACGTTAATCACCAACTGTACTTGAATAATTTCATCTAGTTCTCATTACCAGGGCCGGATTTAGGGGGGGGGGGGGGACATGAGGCTTTACGATGGTACCGTGTTAATCGTTATGTCGTTGTTGCAGGCCATAGGAATTCTGTCATACCAATTCTTTTTTCACTGTCCTTTGTTGTATTTTTATAGCTGTTTTTGTAATATTTTTAAGGGCTAGTGAATAATTAACATTCGATTTTTTTATTACAAATTTAACATGCACCGTAAATCGTGTGAAAATAATTTCCTGCCAATATTTGTATTAGGTAGTAGGTGGGTACTATAGTCTAAACCGGGATTTGTTTTTGTCTGAGCTTTGGCAGTTTGAGCTTCGTTTACGCATAGTGTTTGTGAAACAATCACAGGGATATTCCCCGCCATTACTTTTCCTTATTTTTTTATTGCAATGTTTGTACCATTTAGAGACTTTTGACCTCTTAAGCTCAGTCCTACTACTCACAGACGTTTTTTGTGTCTATGCCAGATTCAACTTAGTTTGTAGGTATATCTAATATTTATATAGTATCTAGTGGTGACCTAACTGATGTCGGTAACTCGCTAGTTTCCTTAGCTGAAAAGTCTCTAGCAAGAATACAGTCATATCACCTAGTTGCTGCAACTGCCGGAGAAATTTTATCACTCTTATCAGATATTCGGTGGTACTATCAGCTTCAAACTATATTGAATGATTGTGGTCCTTGTGCCATGTGCAAACGCTCTGAATTGTATAGGTACATTGACTGTAGGTACTGGATGGATGGGACTGGGTGACAGACAGTTTACAATTAATCGTCGCTTCAATAATTACATTTTATCTCAAGATCCAAAATAAAATTACGAAGTTTGTTGTTTTTAGTCTTGTATTTTACCAGGAAGACTAATAAATTAGATTGATTGTTTGTAAATTTTAATCTATGAAATTGACGTCAAGTGTTAAAATTAACGTAAAGCATTGGCGTGACTAGTGCCGAGTATTAGCCAAGCAGTTTGCATGACAATAAGTACGAGCGCTTACAACGTACCATACTTACGAACAATACACAAGGAAAAGAAAGTATGGCCAGTCTTTTAAAATATGAAAACAATATTAATCTATTCACGGATAACTGTAACGGCTGAGACACTATGCTAGTAAATGCGGGCCGTAACTGGTTTTACAAAGGCGTGAATAAGCACTCCGCCTGTTAGGTGAATAACTGTTATCCCATAAACAATAATCTTATTATTAGCTTTTCATAGAAATATATAAATACAACAATCACTCACTAGACATGTTATGACATATCCTTCTGTTTAAATTCTCTTTGCAATAAAAGATAACAATAGGTAAAGTAAAATATCAACAATGCCTATGTCATCCTGTAGAAGTCAAGTCACGCATTATAATGGTCCCCCTTTCGTATCTCTTCAAATGAACGCATATATGAGAGAAATATAAATAATTACACTTTCACGCGGTGGTTTACACGCAAGTGCTATATTCGAAATGCACAAGTAATTGTGTGTCAGTGACTAAGATGCATCCGCGATTGGCGACCTGGGTTCAATGGCCAGTCGACGCAACTTTCGCTGCAATGTCGCCGCCGCGAAGTTAGACATAATAACCAGTAGGTATGAATCCCATAAAACCTCATTAGAGGCTGACATGACCTTTGACTAACTTCACTTCACTGCACCCGGCACTGATCATGTAATCTCAGAAACAGGTATTTGTACCTTTTACTCTGATGCACATAATGATATTTATGTTTTTTCTTAAAGTAA